>SNQN01000445.1:124324-148669 GCA_008642245.1 Bassia scoparia
TGGGCAATACTTGCTGCAGATGATGGCCACGCATCATATACATCCCCCATTAATCTTGAATCCACTATTTTATCTGTTGCCTGTTCATGTTTTGGCCGAGGTTTAGGCCATAGAACCTGTAGACAAAATAGATGAAATGATCTATGAGCCAACATGTAGTAAATAATACGAGGATACCAATTGAAACATTATGAACTTTTCAATTCTTATTGTTCTACACCTTTAGTTCCTCCTTTTCTAATAGGTACATTTGGATTTCAAATTCTACTTATWAATATCCTTAATTATCTTTCTGCATTTATTAATGATAACAAAAATTTATGATCTGAAAGTACAAATCACAAAAGATGGTGTGCATGGGGTAAAATTCAAAATGTACATTTTTTTTTGGTGAACTAAAATTCAAAATGTGCATTTTAAAAGTACTCRGTATAACTTTAACACTGAAATTTTAAGATATTAGCGAGTCTATTACCGTTTCTCACCAAGATAATTTAACTATATTTTCCCTTTGAAAGAAAAGTATCACTGTTTTGCACGATAAAGATATTTTTCTGCCAATACAAGAAAATAAAGAATTTTATCAAAATCAGCTGCATCAACCACCAATTTCGATTCTTTTTCAAGTGAAACATTGGCACATAAAGGACTACCAAATTGGATAGATATCTATTGTGTTGTTCTAGGACCAATAATGTATCTAATTCAAGATTCTATTATATAAGAAGTTCAAAGCATGGACATGTCAGTCTTCTTAAAGCAAAAGACTTCTATAATATTGCCAAAAATCAATAAAATAATTTAATTTTTTTCCTTGTATCTTCTCTTGTCCCTTATATCACCATTAGGGCCTAGCTGGGATTATGGAGGCCCGTGCAAGCTATAAAATACGGGCCCTTGAAACACAATATCGAAAAACTAGAGAAGACCAAAAAAGAGTCACTTTTTTTAACGAAAAAAAGTCACTTTGATAGATTTATTTTTAGTTACGGGGTACTACATAATCCGTTGATTTGATAGGTAATTAAATTAGTCCCCATGCAATGCCCCGGTTTCATTAAATTTATTTTAAAGACTATTTTATAATTAAAATGATAAATATTTATGATAATGATAGACGAAAGTTGTTAATTGAGTTGTTAAAAAATTTAAATAAGTTTTTTTTTTCTTTTTCATAATTCATCATATCTCTTGGCTAAATATTTAAGACTATCTACTCGTCACAAAAAATAAAATATTTAAGACTATCTAATTTTTATCTACCTAAATATATATTTATTATGTCGTATTGTTTGTTATGAGATTTCATTTAATATAATTTTTATATAAAAAAAGGATAACAGATGAATTTTAATTTTAATATTTTATATAATTTTTTATTATCTAGAATTATTTATGATGTTATCAAATACATAAAATTGTTATAGAAGTATAAACAAATACAAAAAATTGTTATAGAAGTATGATCAAATACATAAAATTGTTATAGAAGTATATAACAATAGATAAATTAATTTTTAATTTAATATTTTTTTTAAGAAATTTTTTAATTTAATCTTTAAAAAAAATTTAGCATTTTTAAAATTTTGATTATATAAATTAATACTCCTTATATCATTTATGCATTGACAGCTTGACATGTAGGATAATATGAGTCCATGTTTATCTTAGTTATACTATGTTTTAGTATATAGTTATAGATAGATATTCACGAGAAGAAATATATATACACAAAGTGTATGTGGTAACCAACAACGTGTATCATCCAATCACAAAAGGACATTTTACAAGACATAAAGAAAAAAAATAAAAAATAAGGCTACAAAAATTTTCCATTGAAAAGCTTAGAAACATCTTGTGTATATGGCCCCTACATACACACGTTGTATGTATAGCCTTACCCAATATTGATCCTTTCAACTTGCCTTACCCAATATTGATCCTTTCAACTTCTCCTTAAAAGGGGCTTTTAATTTTGGAAAAAATAAATTTTTAACTAAGGAATAAATTGACTGAATGTTTGGAATATTGATAAAAGATTATTGAGAATTGAAATTTGGAAAATTGGGAAGTCTAGGAGGCAACAAAGTTGCCATCGATTGTTGCTCTATAAGAGGCAATAAAGAAAACATTAGGGACTACATGTAGGGATGCAAGTGGGGTAGATCAAGTAGGAGACTCGCCCCATCCCCGCCCCAACGGGGCGGAGATGGGTCTCGTTTTGGTGGGTGGTGGGGCAGGGATGGGGATTAAAATTGTACCCACCATGGGAATGGGATGGTTTCTAGGCTATACCCACCGCATCCCCGCCTCATCCCCACTTGCATAATATAAAGTTAAATAATTTATATTGAAATATTTAAAATTACTTTATAATCTATCAATATTTATTTTATAATGTATCAATATTTAAAAAATCAAAAGTTAATAACTATCTTTTAAATGTTGTTTCTTTAGGTTAAATTTTTGTGCAAGTAAATAAAATTTAAACTAGTGCAAAAATATTTTTAGGTGGTTTTGGGGCGGAGATTTAGTGGGGATGGATACACAAGTGGGTGGTGGGGCGGAGATGGTTTTTTAAGTTGAGTTTGTCGGCCGGGGATGAGGATGGAATTTATACCCATGGCTGGGATGGGGATGGAGATGAAAAATTGAGGCGGGGATGGGGATGGGAAAGGCAAAACTCACCCAGTCCCGCCCCCCGCCCCAGTTCCATCCCTAACTAGTTCCATCCCTAACTACATGTAGTGAAAAATTATTTCCAAAAAGTCGGCTAAAGAGATTTGAACCTAGGTCTTCTAACATATGAGACCCCTTCCCTTGTCACTAGTTAAACTAGCATTTGGTGCACACGATGTGTGCAATAATTTCTTAGAATGAAGAGGATATTGTGTATAGAAATTTTCGTTTGAAAAAAAAACAATTAATAGTACTGATAAAAAATAGCATGTATAATTTTAAAAGAGAGAATTTGATATTTAGAGTATACTGTATAATATAGTTTGCAAACTAACACCATGAATAATATTAAAATAGTCGTGTGTTGACAGACATACATTTTTTTTGGAATTTTAATGAAGTTTCATGACAATTAATTGATATTATGACAAATTAATTTCAAAGTTTTTAATTGATTGACAAAACATGGTAAATTTTCCTTCCAAAAAAATTGACTTGTCAAATTTGTTTTGATTGCATTAATTAAGTTTGACGTATCTAGGAATATTATTTATTTCTTTATTTTTAATGCTCAAATTTATTTAGTAAGGGTAGAAAAGTAAAATCATAGAGGGGACACCTTTGCTCCCCTTGGCTTATATAATAGAGATCAATAGGATAACTGGCTAAGAAGCTGTCTAGTTTTAACTCACTATTTGGAGAGTTTACAAGAATATATTGTCATTAGAAGACTTATCAAACACAAGTGGCTTTTTAAAAACTCAAATGCTTTTACTACCCCCTTACAGTTTAAATTGATGCTTGAAATATAAGTGCTGTTTTAAAGCAACCTATGGCATCTATGAGTAAGACCTTGTGTCCAAGATGGCAATAACTTCAATGTCTGTCAAAGAGTTCCTTGTCATTGTGTTTGCACTCCATTAATGGGAGCACTTCCTAATTGGAAATTACTTCACCATGACACAGTAGGAAAGTCCCAAATGGCTTTCATCACAAACAGAATTCCATCGCTCCAACATTTTCAGTAGATTTATTTATGAGACAMAAGAAATTGACAAGGAAGAACCAYARCGTCACATGCTAAGTTGCTAACAGCACAAAAACTATATGAGGCAACTCTTGTGCATGTATATTCATATACTAATGCACATGTGCCAGTTACTGTCAAAGTGGATCAAACTCCCTCTAGTTAAGTTGCTGTACATATGGGTAGGCTTACGTAGACCTAGTCTTGGCATTCAGAGTGTCAAACATACATGATTTCTTACCTAAAATCCAAAGAGCAYAAGAAGCATGCATGGATATCTCTCTGATCTCATTGGTGATACAAACTAAAGCTAGTTATCAAGGAGATAGCAGTTTGTTGTTCATTTTAGGTCAACTACAACAAGCTCCTCAACATATAGATCATGAAAAATGAAAAATGTCAAGGAGTCTGTTGTGGTAAGTTCGAACGAGAGCTAGGCTAGTGAAATGTAACTTTAACAGCCCATCATCTATTAACTTTAGAGAATTTCAGAGGGATGACATAGCAATAGACTGAAAAATGTGAGTAATCCTTTCAAAATCAAAAGATTTACCTTATTGGTGGACTTGTTTGGAGATGGAGCACTTTCGGAAGCTATATGAGAATCAATTGCTGTCTTCACATTACTGCACAGACCTACCTGTTCATAACAATGGCCAATTTTTTAAAGCATGATTATACAAAATCAGATAACAAAGAACAAAAAATAAAAACAGTTGCACATTGACAGTTGTTACCTTTTCCTCAACTAAGTCTGTCATCTCCACAGCATATTCTTCTTGTTCCACATGTCCYCCAATTGTCCGTCGAGAGAATGGGGAGATGCTGTCTTCTGTGTGGCAGCCACTAATATCAGAGGGATGGTCATTGTGCAAATATTCAGAATTAATATCAATATCAGCAGAGGAGTTTCCTAATGCTCCGAATTCCCAATTTGCTGATCCCACAGCTACAGAAGAGGATTTGGCTGTCCCACTAATGAGATCCTTAGATGAAGACCAAAGCTCATCTGTGCTACCAAACTTGAATGCCATCGTAGGTCATCGTTGCTGCAAAACCATCACTTGTGAAATACTCTGTCAGATGGATATCATCACAAATCTTAGAATTTTGTATTCTCCATCATGAACTGTTTAGAGAGATAAAATGAAAAGGCCCATACAAAATCATCGTACAAACGACAAAATATCAACAGAAGCCAAGAAAAAACTGTCATCTCACCCATAAAGACAATCATTGAGGATGAAGTGCAAATGAGAAAAAAGCTGAAAGTTAGCATACCAAAATTTGAGTCAAGGATATTATTTACCTCAACCAACTGAATGATTGTTCATTACGATGGAGAGATATATCTCTTAGCTTCAGTATTTAATCATACAAACAACAAAAATTGGACTTGTGTTATGTTTTTATACTGTCAATTTGTCATAGACATGACAATGCATCTTCCTTTCCTTAATTTATTTAGTTCGAAAAATCATTTTAGATTCATATCTGAAACGGCAAGCTACCATATGTGTAAATTGTTAACACAAAAATTTGGAAGAACCTCTATTGGTAGCATAATAAGCCTAATTACTCAAGAGGAGACACCTCCTACCGTAGCACATAAAACTTGAACACTAGACCATGTAAGAGTTTTTTTTTTATCAGTGACAAGTTAAAACTAAATTTCTTAATTAACTTGATCCTACATAAATTGATGAGACAATTACCAAACATCACTCTATCCCTTTTTGGTGTTGGTATATCAACATCTTTAAATGCAAGCATATATCATTGCTCCATATTGTGTACTTCTGTGGTGCTTCACAACAGTTATTCCATCTGGAGATAATCAGACATGTACTCTAGTTAGTATAATTAAGCCCTAGTGGCACCCCAAAGAAGTTTACACAACGAAAAGCAACAGCATGACAATAGACAACCAAAACTATGAGCAATACGAGAATATTACCTGGAATATCCCGATCAAGATCATCGAAACTCCCAATGCTAGCCCAGCTGTTGCCAACAAGATCCCCAAGGTCCTTGTCCTCGTGATGACTGCCYGATGTCTGAGGGTCGACATCTAGCTGAACTTTTTTWGCTGTACAGAACAAATTATTTAACRAAATCAGAGATTGTGAATCAAAGTATTTCTATGGGATCCAACAAAGCTTATATTTTGTAATAGGGATGGCAAAGAGGTGATGTCAAAGAAATGTCAAATTACGAGTAAATTCAARCAATCAATTAATCAAAGCTTTAGTCCCATAWGTGGYGTCAGTTAACATAAACCAAAAGTGATAATTCCAAAAGGRCATCCACGAATTAGAGACGAAATTATCATTTTGGTTAATGTCATAAGATGTGACAAAATTTTACTCTAGCTGTCACTAGCCTACCGCAACGGCACAATCCTCCTCCTTTATCAAATTACAAGTAAATTATAGATCCAAAATTAACATGAGTAAATAAGATATATACATTAGCAATAAGAAAAACTACCGGTGTCAAGTACAGTTAGTTATCACAAGAAGATACCAGGGGGTGYCTCATAGAGGTAGGAACAACCGAACAATAAGCTTGCAAGTACCTATACACTCAAGTTCCTTTCTTTATAAGACATAAGAAATTTTAAAATGCAATTTTTTACTTGGTGCTTCTTTTACAGCCAAATACACATTTGAATCAAATGATTACATTGCACTATTCCAAGACATGCAAAGGAAATTTCAACAAAGTAAATGGTAATAACCCAAATGATATGCTTATTTTCTTACAAACATATTCATCTTACTATCAAGTATCAACTATTATAGACAATTAATATTCAATTCCAGTAAGAATTTCAGAATTTTAAAGATCAATTCTACACCAATGCAGGATATATACATTCTCGCAAATTATGCAGACACTATCATTAATGCAGAAGAGATTCAGTACCTATATCACTGTTGTCAGTTTTTGAAACAGCAAATGCAGGTAAATCTACTTCAGAATTGATAGCAGATCCAGAAGTAGAAAGGCCATCGTTATCATCTCTTTTACTATCATCCGAAATCAACTTTGAMGTTGATGTGTTTTTTCCAGCATCCTCCCTAATTGAGTSTTCTTTAATCAGATTTTTCTGGTCATTGTCACCATGATCTGACAAAACTTTTTTCTCAATATCTTCTGAATAAGGGACTATATGATCATCAGCTTCCCTACCTTCACCCCATATAATATTTGCCAGCTGAAAACACATTAGAGCAAACAATTAGTACAATAACATCAACTAGGGAAGAGGGAAATTACAGTTTGCAGCAGCAGCAGCCAATCTCAATCAACAACTTGAGAGTAAAAACTAATATGGGTTGAATATGGGTTGCTTATAAAAACTTTATATTCCTTACTATACTAGGGCTCAAATATACCCAAATATAATACCAGTATTCAAATAAATGATTAAAAAACAACTTCAAAGTTGAAGGCAACTTTGATTCTTTGGCATGGGTTTATTTGACAGTTTGAAAGGAGGKGTTATAAATTTTGCACCTAAATTCCTGATGCTAGCATACATGCTGTTWGCTACTCCAGATATGCCTTAGTGGCTTATGTGTGGCTCTATGCCTCAAGGAGATTATTTGGTGATCAAGCTTGAAACAACGAAAGAGTGCAACCATGACTTGGCCTTTGCGGAAGCAGAGTCTTGTAAAAATGCAAATCTGATGTGGCAGCTGAAAGTTTTATTCAGGGAATATCACTTTCTTCCTCATCCAAGTTTAGGGCAAGTAAGTAATCTACATTGTTCACCAAATCATGACAAAAATAAGATATGCAGACCCCTATGGCCCTATGTACGCTATTTTAAAATATCCATAATCANACAACTTGAGAGTAAAAACTAATATGGGTTGAATATGGGTTGCTTATAAAAACTTTATATTCCTTACTATACTAGGGCTCAAATATACCCAAATATAATACCAGTATTCAAATAAATGATTAAAAAACAACTTCAAAGTTGAAGGCAACTTTGATTCTTTGGCATGGGTTTATTTGACAGTTTGAAAGGAGGKGTTATAAATTTTGCACCTAAATTCCTGATGCTAGCATACATGCTGTTWGCTACTCCAGATATGCCTTAGTGGCTTATGTGTGGCTCTATGCCTCAAGGAGATTATTTGGTGATCAAGCTTGAAACAACGAAAGAGTGCAACCATGACTTGGCCTTTGCGGAAGCAGAGTCTTGTAAAAATGCAAATCTGATGTGGCAGCTGAAAGTTTTATTCAGGGAATATCACTTTCTTCCTCATCCAAGTTTAGGGCAAGTAAGTAATCTACATTGTTCACCAAATCATGACAAAAATAAGATATGCAGACCCCTATGGCCCTATGTACGCTATTTTAAAATATCCATAATCAAAGCAAAAGGTAAAAATTTTGTTCCACTTTTTCGGATGCTATTTGTTTTGCATTCTATGCTTGGTGGGTTGTTTGGTCTCCGAACAAATCAAAGTAGACTACTGACACTGTAAGCACAATCTAGTTGCTTTGTCTTTAGGATTCTGATTGGTGTCCTCCATAATCACTCTTCAGCAATGAAATAACCATAAACAACATAATAAAGTTCATTATATCAATCATCTAGATTCTTCTCAAAATCATGGAGTTTCCTTAGACTAGAATAAAAAAAAGTTGCAACTTTTCCAAAGTTTACATAACCCCTATAACATCAGCATCAAAGTCATCCAATGGACCTATAAAGAAAGTCCTTTCCTGAGGGCAAGTGAGGTAAGTAGGGATACGCAGCCATATCCCAACAATGTGAAACTGACTGTTTCCCATTGACCCTTGCACGACCAAAACAATGAACCATTCATTTAGACCAATATGATCCAAGAGACCATAAATAGTGGATTTTGAATATATATGAGACATGTTGCTCAACATTTTCCACTTCATAAACATTCCATAATCACAATTACTAGCCATCAAGCCAAGCACTCATCTATAACATAGAAATCTAGGTTTCCACCCCTATAAATATAACTCTGCCAAAAAAAAATAAAATTAGATACCCTTTCCCTCAAATTGATTTTAAATAAATAGGCAAACCATGAAATAAAGTGCAAACGGATGAGGTTGTGACTTGCATTACTTTCATAGCACGGTATTTGGTGCGGGCATGTCCTTAAACAAGCCTCCAACTCCATTAATTAAGGAACAAGTCAGCTATGTTAAGTATCACTGGTTTTATGGTTTTACGGCTTTGAGAGAAAAAGTGACTTACAAGTGACTTGTTACTACATCATGAGCTAGATTCGTTCAATAGAAACTACATGTCATAACTTATGGTAGTTCCCATGTGTATTTTTCCCCCTTCCTTTTAATTTGCATTGTTCCCCACTTTTGAAAGTTCCATATTATTACTTGCATCATTTCTATTTATGAGCGAGATTCTCCATATCCCTCTCCTATCACATGGGTTTCATTTCTTTCATCTCTATATCCATATAGCCCAATTTCAATGATGCAAGTAATAACAACAAAGAAGAATTTAATTAAAGAATGCATCTGAGGACCATGACACCCATACAAAACCTCGAAGAAGGTATGAGCCACCTTTGGTGCTAAGGATGACACTCAGGGAACGTAAAACATTTTCCACGAAAAATATTTTCCTTCTTTTACCAATTTTACATTGTTTGGTAGACAAAGAGGTGTAAAACCATTTTCCATGGGAGTAAAATTTCTCTTACAATAATGGAAAACTATTTTCCTTTCAAAATGAAAGGAAAACTATTTTCCTCCCTTTTGTACACTGCTTTCAAGGTTTTGGTTCAAGATGAGGACATCAAAGAAAGGTGGATGGAGTATTTCGATGAATTATTTAATGGAAGTCAAGGGGCCGTTACAGGGGATATGTCTGTGAGTAAGGYGGAAATCAATGTGGGGTTTGTTCGACAGGTCAAAAGAGTAGAGGTAGAGGTTGCATTGGAGAAGATGAAATCGAAGAAAGCAGTTGGGCCTGATGGTATACCGATTGAGGTGTAGAGGTGTCTAGGTAAGGTTGGTATAGATTGGTTAACGGAGTTGTTTAACAAGATATGGAAGACTTCGAGGATCCCTCAAGATTGGCGAAAGAGCACCTTGGTCCCAATTTATAAGAACAAAGAAACGCTTCAGGATTGCGCTAACCCGAGGAATAAAAGCTTATAAGTCACATATGAAGTTGTGGGAACGGGTAAAGAACAACGGTTAAGGGCATGCACTAGCTAATCCGAAAACCAGTTTGGTTTTATGCTGGAGCGATCCACAATAGAAGCAATTCATTTGTTAAGACAAATGATGGAGTTTTATAGGGCGAGGAAGAAGGACCTCCATATGGTCTTTATCGATCTAAAAAGGCTTATGACAAAGTACCAAGAGATGTACTTTGGTGGGCAAGTTGAAAAAATGTATTCCCCGAGGTACATTGACCTAGTTAAGGACATGTATCGGGGTGTGTCAACAAATGTTAGACTTGTGATGATTGACAAAGGACTCCCTATAACGATTGGTTTGCATCAAGGGTCGGCATGAGCCCTCTTCCTTTTTCATGGTTATAAGATAAAGTGACAAGGCCAATCCAAAGGAGGAGTACCGTGGTGTATGTTATTGCGGATGATATGTATTGGTGGATGAAACTAGAACTGGGTAATGCTCAAGTTGGCAGCATTGGAGACAAAGTTGGAATGCTCGAGGATTTAAGCTAAGTCGGGAGTATAGACGATATTTGGAATGTCGATTTGGGTCTCAAGTGGGACTAATGATGGAGTGGTAGGTTGGACGGAAAGGACTTGACCATGAGTGATTGCTTTAATATCTTGGGTCAATCATCCAAAAGAATGGGGATATTGACCAAGATGTGGCTCATAGATTAAGTCAGGGTGGGTTAAATGGAGAGCGGCTACAGGATGTTATGCGATCGAAGCATCCCTTTAAAGCTGAAGGGAAATTTTACAGGACTTGCTATAAGACAGTTTTCTTTATGGAACGAAATGTTGGGCCTCCAAGAAAGAGCATTTTCAAAAGAATTGGGATCAAACCGAGATGCGGATGTTAAGATGGATGTGCGGGAACACTCTACGAGATCGAATAAGAAATGAAGTTATCCCGCCAGAAAGTTGTGTTGCACATATTGCAAGCAAGTTAAGGGAAAACCGCTTGCGTTGGTTTGGGCATGTAAGACGGAGACCTACAGGGGGCACCGGTGCGAAGAGTGAAGAGTGGGATCAAGGGATTTAACGAGTAGAGGGAGACCAAAAATGACTTGGTGGGAAGGAGTTAGAAAAGATCTGAAGCAGTTGGATTTGCAAGAAAGTGAGGCTCTCGATCAGGTAGGGAGTGAGGAGGAAAATTTATGTGGATGACCTCCCGAAATAATCACATTTGGTTATGTTAGCCGACCCCACATATGGGATAAGGCTATGATTGATTGATTGATTGTACACTTCTTCCTCACTACCTCCTTGGATCCCTTTACTTTCCCTATTTTTCCATCACTTCAATTTGTCGTGAAAATTGTTTTCCATGACAATCATTTTTACAATGAAAATGTTTTACACCCGACCAAACGGATCTAGTGAATTCGATTACCTTCTTATTTACACATCTATTCCACAATGGAAACCTAAGAAGTGAATAGACACTAGGGAGTCCAACATCAATCTTTTTGAAAAACATAATGTCATTCAACACATTCTAGCATAATTAGACTTGTTAGCATGATTGTTAGCACCATTGTCCATTCTTGGCACTCAGTCCTAAAAACAACCTCCACACCTTCAGAAAAGATTCTTACAATGGCATGATTTCAAATTGCAATGAGAGTACTTCCCCATTTTTACTTGCATAAATAAGTGCATTTTTGTTTTCTCAATCAATTAATCAATGACTTCATCCCAAAGTGGGGTTGACTACATGAAACAAAAATGAGTAATCCATGTAATTATCTAACGAAGTTATTCCTCCTCCATCCCCTATGAACAAATACCTCATTTCATACAAATTAGCAATTTGTTCTATGAACACTAAAGAGCGAGGTTTATATAAACTTGACAATGAGTTGAAATGATTAACAAAGAAAAGAGACAGGGAAAATATGATACTCATCACAGAAATGAGGATGCATCAAAAAAAAATTGCCTTTTCCATAGAATAGTAATATGCGACTCCACGGTATTTAGTGCTAATAGGTCTTTTACATTCAAACCTTATAATACCCTCATTTTCAAAGCTAACAACGTACCCAACATCTAAAGAATCTAATTCTGGAATAAAAGTAAGAAGGCTACAAGGCTACTACACTGGCAAAAATAGAAATGTCAAGTCTCAGATGAAACCAAACCCAAACCACTGCATGTGAAGTAATCAACCAAGCTCCAAAGTCCAAATACATCCAAAATTAATCGTCTAAAACCCAACCTTATCACCAATTGACAAATCTACAAGCTACCATTACATTAAATCAAGTTTAAAAAAGAAAAACGGCAAAGGCACCAAGTTTTAGAAATCTGACCGTGACTAGTGAATGCAACATAAAGAGAGATGATGACATTAGCCCATGAAAATAGTAAGAAAGGAAAGAGCACCAGGCCAAACAAAAGATGTTTACAACTAGTTCAAAGATTCCATTAAGGGAAGGGTTACCTTCATAGAATTTTAAAAAGGAAGATAGGAGAAAAATTGAAAGGAAACAAATAGGAAAGAAGTTTCTGGTATTTGATTAAAGAGTAAGATAGTACTGAATAAAAAAAAAAAAAAAAAGGTCAATGGAAGATTTGATAAGAAAGAATCTTAACAAAGTTTCATTTTTTGTTTTCTCCCAAAAATTGGTGGAATTTGAAGAAAAGGAACAAAATATAAACTTTATTTCATTTCCCTCCCTTGTATGTTCTTACTCCAAACCAAACATAGGAAAATAAACTATATTTCCTTTCCTTTCTCTTTGCTTCCTTTACTTATATTGAACCAAACACACTCTAAGTATTTGATATCTTTATAGGGAGGGACTAATGGGTACACTTAGGGGTGAGAATTGGCCTCACCTATTCGCGAACAGTTCGGACTCGGCTCGCTTAAAGCTCGACTCGAGTTCGGACTCGACTCGAAAGCTTAACGAGTCGAATTGAGCTAGATTAGGCACGGCTCGAAAGCTCATGAAAAAGCTCGTTAAGTTTTTTAATATAAAAAATTATTTAATACCTTATTTTTTTTTTAAAGAAAATCATTATATCTCTATAGAAGTGATAATATGGTACAAGTAATATGTAATATCTAATATATAATATTAAAAAACCTTAAAAAAGAAAGGAAAACAATAATAATACATTTAAAAAAAAGGAATAAGAAAAAGTAAAGTACGAACTACGAAGTAAAGCATTAGTACATTACTCATATGTACTATACTGTACTTGTAGAACATTAGGGCAATAGCAATAGCACAAACCTTTTTGAGGTTTATTCTCATGCCACATCTAATTTTCACAAACCTCTCCCAAACAAACCTATGACCAACAATAGGACAAATCTTTCCAAAGGTTTATATTGGGCCCCACAATTTACACCTCATTTTAAAATAAAACTTTTTACTAATTTACTTTCATGCTTCAATTTATTTTACATTTTTTTAACCTAATGGCCCCACCAAAATACCACATCTCCATTTACAAACCACTCACTATTTTTGTAACCTCTCTCACATATGAACCCCAACAAAATTGACTAGCAATAGGAGGTTTGTGTATGAACCTCAAAAAACAAAACAAACCTCCTATTGCTAATGCCCTTAGTACCGCAAAAAAGTACGTAGTAAACATTAGTACTCATATATGTTACCTATGCCACAGTACCACACATTTCCACTTTCCACAATTTCTCACCAACAAACCTAAAACCCTAAAACTTCACACAGAGAGACAAAGCACGTCGCACTTGCAACCACGAGAAAGAGAGAAAGGGACAGTACGGCGACAACGGTGGTGCAACAAAGAGAGAGAAAGGGACGGTGCGGCAACGACGGCGGTGCAACAAAGAGTGAGGGTGCGGCGGCGTGGCGCGAGAGGGGGGCAATGACACAAAAGGAGAGGGTGCGGTGGATTTTATTTATTCTGATTCTGTGTTTTCAAAAGACAATTTATTACTTATTCATGCTAATTCCGTTTTAGTCTAAAATTATGATTCGTGAATTTTAGTTGAACTTGTTAATTGTTATTCAATTTAAATCTGAAATTTTGAATTAGTTTGCTACAATTGTTATCCTGTTTTAATATGATTTTATTGTTAATTGTTATCATGAAATGAGCCTCTTACAAGCAAACCGAACTCGAGCCTAAAATGAGCCACTATCGAGCTGAGCTCGAGCCTTAGTATTTCTTAACGAACTCGAGCCGAGCCTAGGATCTTCAGGCTCGTCAAGCTAACGAGCCGAGCCGAGCTAAATGCTTGACGAGCTGAGCCGAGCCTAGGGGAGTTCGGTCTCGGTTCGTGCGATAATCAGCCTTAGGTACACTAACGAAATGAGTTTAGAGAGTATGATGAAAGAGATGTGTGGTTAAGCATTTAGCTCATTTAACTTTCTTAAACTTGAATCCTAAAAAGGATATATGCAAAGTCAAATGCATCACATCTTTAATAACTTCTTTGAACAACMTCATATTCGGTTTGGACTAGTCTTATTGTCTTAAGATCTCCATYATCCTTTCCTATTGGTYCATCTTGGGTCTTTATCTTACATTCCCCAAACCAGCATTGACGATTTTTCCTTAATCAATCACAAAGCTTCCATTGCCAATTGTCCTCTCAATATCACAAGTTATATCCCTTAGAATGTTTTCATACATCCATCTCAACATATGGGTGACTATAGCTCTCACCTTCTTAGAGTGTGCTCCTTCTTGGATGTCCAAAATTCCTTTACTATAAGTACATATAACAACACTAAACCTATAATTGTTCTATGATAGTTTCTTCTTTGGTGTTTAACTATGTACTCATCCAAAAGTTTAAGCTAATGGTTATTGTATATTCAATCATACAATCTCACATGAGAGTCTTCTAATTTGAAATGTAGATGTTGCTCCAAACATGGTGCTAAATACGTCACTTTGTAGAGGAAGGGTGGATGAGGTTTGATCAATAGCTCCAATACTACGTTAAAGGACCAAATGATGCAAGATTGGTTTATACATTCTATCATTTAGTTTCGATCCAATTAGTAACTAGGAAAATACCTACGGATTAGTTCAAGGAAACCWCTTTCTCCACACATTTACACCTATGCTCTTTCCAGGTTTCTGGTATTTTATTTCTAGTTTCATATTGATCGAAACAATGCTAGACTACACCCTTCCATGGCTCCTAATTTAATTTCCACAAATGCAAAAAACGAAAACATGATATATTGAAACTAATACCACACATCAACACCATCTTTTCTACCATAAACACATGCTAGATAGTTTTCTACACTTCACAAGTGATTACGCCTTATTAACAAGTGAATACTGCAGCTCTGAGGTCACTGAATCGTGCTAATTATGTGATACGCAGCTACATTAACCACTTTCACTGTTTGGTTTGCAACAAAACAGGGTAAGATGCAAAATAACCTACCAATCACCAACACAGGAAAACGGAGACCTGAATAACCTTTGGCTTTCTAGTAATCTTTATCACCAAACTGAGTACATTTCAACAGGTATAACTTTCATAATTTACCAAAAAAAAAAAGACAATGGCTACTAGAAAAAGCCAGTTCATTTCAATTCCGATACCTTATCTCCAAATCACCCCCGAAAAATAGTACAATAACAATTGAAACTTCGATCATAACCCATAGCAATCCATCATATCCTCCGTTCGATCTTCCAATTAAACTCTTGTAAAGGCCGGAATAAATTCTACAGTTGATACAACACTACCATCTACCAGAGCCTAAATACAGTAATCCAATAATATCCTCTTCTGCCATTCACATCTATTTGTGTTCAAATTCAGTGAGCAATAAATAGTAAATACAGCATAAACCTCAATTTCCACAAGCTAATTCCCAGCAACTAACTTTTCACAATCACAATTACAAACTCAAACCCAGACTATATTGCCAATCAAACATCACAAATTCAAACTATTCACATCATCAAAATTACTTCCTGAATTAAAAAACAAATGCATAACCACAATTTGTACCTTGACAATTCAATAATCCGCAAAAATGGAGCGTAAATAATTGATAAAAATTAATAAAATGAATACCTCTTGGTCGTCCCAATCAAACATCTTTCAAAAGTGAAAGTCACTCCCATCATCGAACTCACTCCCTTCGCATATATCCAAACCAAATTTCAGATACTCTGTTCAAATTGAAATCCACAAAAAGGTCTAAAATAAAAAAAAAGTAAACGAAGGTTGAAGAAGATGAAATGACAACCAGAATTTATCTATTATTTTTATTTTTTAAAAAAAGCAGGAAAATTCAACTAGCACACAAATTGATTGCTGGGTTGAATGATGAGAGAGAAAATGGAAGACGAAAGAGAGAAAAAATGAGAGACGAGAGTGGAATTTTTGTGTATGAGAGCCGAGAGTAGAGAGAGAAAATAAAGGAGAGAGTGACACGTGTGAAGAGAGTGGAGCGTATCTTAATTTGTGGCTGTGAGACGTGTGAGTAAGGGTTGGAGATCAATTCCTCTCCTTTCATTGGCACTCCTTTTTTTTAATTTAAAAAAGAAAAATGGCGGTAGTGGGGCCCCTATGGTGGGGCCGGAAGGGTTTTGATCCACGAAGTTGTATAAAAACGTGTATGCACTGAATTAACGGATTTTGATTTGGCGGTACCATGTCAGCAGATATAGTAGACTAATAGAGTAAAGTCGCTAAATATATTTATATATTATCGTCAATTTGGGTCTATTTTACTGTTTGGTTCTTCCTCATAGCTTCCAATTTTCTACTTTCCAATTTCCAATGTCACGTCGTCTTTACAAATGTTTTTTTTCCCCTTAAATCTAAAATGTAAAAAATAGGAATTAAATGATCATTCATCATGTCAGTTAATGTTGTACTCTATTCCTTTTGACACGTTAATTAAAGAAAATTAATATTTTGATAAAATACTAGTCCATCCGCCCAAGTCTTAGGCTCGTCTCCGAAAATTTAGAGGTCTTGTACTAATTACAAAAAATGGGTCCTAAATTTTCTTTAGAAGATATGTTTTTAAATTTGCGATCATATTTTCAATTTTTGTACCCAAAATTTTGAAATTTGCGATCATTTCTCCAATTTTGCAACCAAAATTTTAATTTAGCAATTGATTTTTTCAATTTAGGTCGCTTCATTGAAATTTTTTTTTTTTTTAAAAAAAATGAACCCTTTATATTTGGGGCCCCTGTTACGTGTCACATAAACAACATGCTCAAGGACGATTCTGCCAAGCTTGCCTGAATTCCCTTTCGAAACTTCTTCCACTTTTTCAACGTTGAAACAAGTTTACCAAGTGGAGTCCATTTACTTATTTTATGGTCTAAATCTATTTTTCTAACCTCACTCTCCTCATTTTATGGATATAAGTATATATTCAATCTTGCAATTTATAACCAACCCAACATATATTCCTTACTTATTTGTTGTGGCAGAATACTAACTTTATTTTATAAAATAAAATTTCGTCAATATCTATTATTTATTACGTTGAAAAAGATAATAACTTGTATTTTTGGAAAAATGAAATATAATCAAGATCCTTTCTTTCTTTTTTCTTCAGTTTATAAACACAATAGTAGGCGAACAAAACACTTAAAAAAATGTTTTTCAGTCAAAAAAATAAATAAATACTTGTAAATAAATTGTTTAGTGTTTACGGTACAATGGAAGGAGAAAGAAGTGGAGATAATATTCTTCTTGAATTCTTGAGAATGATGAGACAACGAGAAGAATCACTCAAGAATATGATGATCAATCAAAATCAACACCGCTTGCATCAAATGTTGCATGAAACGTTATATAGTTCTCTCAAATCTCAAAATTCTTCTTCTTTTCTCTTATAATATGAGTACATTTATTTAATATGCATAAGACATAAATATTATACTTATATGTTATTTGACTCTCTTTCTTAATTTCATTTTCTGATACATGCATATGATATGGTTTGTTTTGTTATACGTTCTAGGTACGCGACATAGCTGAAATAGAAAAAGCGTTTTCAAAACTAGTTTCTCTCTGAGAAGAGTCAAGTCAAAGGAATAATCAAGTATTCAAGTACCAATGGATGTAAAACCTTATGTTTTGTTCCCCTAAGTAGATGCAAAATTATTATTGCATAACACTGTATTATTCGAGTATTGTATAGAAAAAAAAATTGTTTTCCCTTTAGAGTTACAAAAAATAAATACGTCCGCAATTCGTTATCTAGATATATAAATTTGATTTCAGTATCTTGTTATGAGATTGCCAAAGCTATTTGTTTGGCTAAAAACAAGTTGTTTAATTAGAATGGGTTGTTAGGTATACTATAGTACATATGAATCAAATTAGTTTGACTATGCGTTTTTATTTTTTAATTTTTAGTGTTTATGTTAGGGTTTTGCGTACTTGTGTTAGTTTATGTAGTTTGGATATGCGAACGCTCATTTGGATATGCGAGTAGCTCCTCAATCGAACCCACCAACACCCATATGAACCCATAGGTCGCAAGTCAATTCGAAGCCCGATTGGCATCCCGATAACAATGTTCGACCGGCAGTTCCCACGTAGTATTAACGAGACTTTTACCTTCGAGAACTCCTTATACCAAGCCAAATGCAAGCCTTTAATTTGTATATCCTAGCAGGACGGAAGAATAATATTAAAATTATTTTAAAAAAAATTATTAAAACTAGTATAAGTCTCGTGTAATGCATGGTGTTTACAAATTTTAGTCAAAATATTTAAAATTTGTGAAATACAAGAGTTTATTTTAGAAACGGTTGTACATTCCATATCATATTTCAAATAAAGTGCAACAATTACTTAAAATATAATTTTTTTAATTACTTGCTACAAATTTTTTCTTTTCAAAATGTATGTTTACTTGTTATAAAAAGCAAAGTATATCGCATATATTTGTCATATATATAAAACATATCACTAATGTTGTTACATTCATATCATATTTCAAATAAGTGCAACAATTACTTTAAATATAATTTTTTTAATTTATTCCTAAATTTTTCGTTTCCAAAATGTACGTTACTTGTCATAACAGCAAAGTATATCGCATATATTTGTCATATCTTATCAAAATATATAACGTATATTTGTTACTGTAAAAATAAAATCAAACTAAGTATATTACTCCGTAATAAATATATTTGTCATCTTTTATTATGAAAATAAAATCAAGGAAAATTCTATACGGTAGCCTCGAGTTTTGTCGAAATCCACAACGGTGACATACTAAGTTTTCAAAATCCACACCGTCGTCTCGAAGTTTTAGAAAATCCACACCGTGGCCTCGAGTTTCAATTTTCCACGTGGTGACCGAACCGCTCTAACCCTCACCTAACCACCACCAACTCTCACCACTCACCCCTACATCAACTAAACCACCGCAAGCCCACCTAGCATACCACCTCACAACCAGGCCAGCGGACGTCCCCCACCACCCAACCACCACAAGTAGCCCAACGCAAGCAGCCGTCGCAACCCCACCACACAACCCCCGCAAACCCAGCGAACTCACTACTGCACTCACAACCCCACCACAGCCCACCACAACCCACGCAAACTCACACACACTCGCAAACCCACCACGTAACCCACCGCAAATCCTCGACCCTAATTTCAACCCAATTCCCAAGAAGCAATGATTGAAATCTGAAACCTAATTAACCTTAGATGTTCAATTCCATCATGAATTAGCAATTAAGGGTTTGGTCGATTGGGGAAATGAAATTGGGGGAGGTGCGACCCAATTAAGTCGGTGGCTCGAGGTGTGGTCATGGCTCATGGTGACGCTGCGCATCTGTTGGCTTGGTTTTAGTCGTAGTTTGATGGGGTGAATTGTTTGGCAGCAACGTAAGGGAGGAGAAGAGAGGTGCAGGTCAGGCTTGTGGTCGCGTGTGGGGTGGTGGTTGGCTCGGTTGGGAGTGGAGTTGGTGGGGTGCCTACGGTGGTTGGGTGGTGGGGCTGCCTACGGTGGTTTTGGGTGATTTAGGGTGAACGGGTGAGAGTTGGGTGGTGGTTAGGTGGGTAGGCTAGAGTGGTTCTGCCACCACGTGGAAAATAGAAACTCGAGGCCACGGTGTGGATTTTCCAAAACTTCGAGACCACGGTGTGGATTATGAAAACTTAGTATGCCACCGTGTGGATTTTTAGCTAAACTCGAGGCTACCGTATAGAATTCCCTAAAATCAATGTATATCACGTATATTTAGATGGTTGAAGTTGTGATAAATTTTAATTTTTGTCATCAATAGCATTAAAACTTCAATATTTCAATTTTGTCATTTTTTTGTGAACTTTTATTTTCAATTTATCTTCAACTTTAAGATTTTATTCCTTAATTATAGTAAATTTGTTTATCCTATATTTAATATCACGTATACTTGCCAATCTCTATTATATAAGTGAAGGGGGAGGAAGATGGTGTCCCCCTACAAAATGTCCCATACCCTTAATGATCCCCCATGAAATGACTATTTGATTATTTAATTTACAATGATTTAAAAAATACCTTATCATCTCTTTTTTATTTTTCATTTTCAATTTGCCATAAATGGGTGAACAAGTTAAAAATGGCATTACTTTTGAAATTTCATTGAATACAATTAAGTAATGTTTAAAGTTATTTTATTTTCTTAACATAATATTGTAACAATGAAACATTGCATAATCTAAGTTACACTAATAAAAAGAATTCAAATGACAAAATAATTTGATAAGATTGACAAATGAAAGAAAAACGTAAATTTTAGAATTTCATATTAAAAGTTACACTAATTAAATGATATTCGTGATACGATATTGGTGGACCAACATGGAAAATTTAGTGTAGTTATAACGTACAACCAGTTATACTATTAAATTTGTGCATTAAGTATATGTCTCACATTATTATTCGTCAATCTATATTAGTTAAGCAACAATTTTTTCTTATATATTTCTTTTATTTTAACATACTTCATATTAGACTAACGATGAACGAACAACTAAAACCATTGAATTATTGAATATAAGAAAAAACATACAAAGTCTATAAATATTTTTATTTGTTTGCCACGCACGCATCGCGTGCAAAAAATACTAGTTCTATATATTTGAAGTTTGTCATCAATATGTACATACTTAGCTTACTGTAGTGATGGCAATGGACCGGATCCGGGCAGGGTCCTCTAGGATCCAGACCCGGATTCGTTTTTCAGGGTAGGATCTAGATCCTACCCGGATCCATCAGGGTCCTAATTTTTAGGACCCAGATCCAGATCCGTCTGGATCCTACGGATCCGGGTCCTAAATGGATCCTATCTTAATTGTTTACTTCAAATGAAAAACAATAAATATTGAACCAAATTTTGATTAAAAAAGCATAAAACAACATATATTTTCCTTACATCTCTCATTATTCGTGAGTTTACAAGCAATCATACATGATTAAATATTTAAGTCATTTAACGTACGAAAAACAAAGTTTCAAAAAATAAATATACTTTGATTTAGATAATATTAGTATTGGGTCAAATTATTAAAATAATTGATTAGTACATTCTTAATAGTATTACTATTATCCAAAATATTTTATATTATTTTTTAAAAAATTGGGTAAACGGATCCTGGACAGGGTCCTAGAGAAGGACCCGGTCCAGATCCGTTTTTTTAAAAAGTATGGATCCATATCCTACCCGGATCCATCAGGGTCCTAAATTTAGGATCCAAATCTATCAAAATGGATCTGGATCCTCGGATCCGGGCAGGGTCCTTTACCCACTGCCATCTCTAGCTTACTGATAATAGTGGAAAGAATTAAAAGCTACCAATATATGATATTCTACGGAACTGATTTCTAATTGATTTTTTTTAACGCATGGATTGAGATTCTTTTAATCTAAGAAACTAATCAGAAATTTTTATTTTGAAAATATCAAAGTATGAACCTAAATCTTCTTTCATACTTTATTATGCTTGATAAATTTTTTTTTATTCTAAGCTAATAGTTATTCATTCCTTAATTATATTAATTATATAATCCACCAAAACGTGTTAAGCTTTACAAGCAACAAACGACAAACAAATTACACCAAACGTAATTATTATTATTATTATTATTATTATTATTATTATTAATTATTATTATTATTTATAATTATTATTATAATATTATTATTATTATTATTATTATTATTATTATTATTATTATTATTATTATTATTATTATTATTATTAAAACACCAAAATGTGGTAAGCGTTACAAACAACAAAAAATGACAAGTGATCTACAAGAATTTGGAGGGGAGCCGAGATACAATATGGGCTCCCACTCCTCTAGCTATAGCGAAGCCTATCCGACTGAAGATGTGAGCAGCTGCACATGCCCCAATGTCCTGGGCCTTAGAGAACGACTGGATTCGCTTTAGAAGTGCAATAGCTCCCTTGTCTAATTCCCCCAAAGAAGAGAATGAAACCGTATCCAATTGTCCTACAATGTGCCAAATACTTCTCCTGCTTTCGCCGAGCTGCAACCGCCACAACCCGACCAAGAACGAAGTCACACAACCCAGATTGCGTCAAATGAGAAGAACCCGTCAGTTCAACACACACATCCAAGCCGTCGTCCCAAGAATAAAGTAAAATATCCGCAGGTCAAAGAGCCCCGTCGATCCCATCAGTCACCCCAACATTAACCTCCTTATTGCGAGCAGTAATCCTAGATCGATCACAGACGTCAAGAAGAGTATCGCGGACAACATTGTGACGGTGCTTGATACCCATCAACCTCGAGCAAGACACAACATGATCCCCAAAAATATCTCCGTCAAAAACCCGCGAGCAAGCAGAGCACGGAGCCGAAATGCAGAATAGAGGAACACCCAACCGATAACAAAGAACGGAACGATAAGTCTTACCATTCATAGTCTAGCCCAAACCAAAGATCGGAACCACCCGAAGCCAAGCAGAAGCGTGATCTCCCTGTTGGGATTTCCACAAGGCAACCTGGCGGGTAGACAAGGAGAAGGTGGATTGAGCACATGCAGTAATCTTCGTGAAATACAAATCTGCCAGTTTCTTCATGAGCTTTGGGGCAATGATCTCACTACGGTTACGCATAAGGTCAGTCTCCACGGTTGTAACGACCCGTCTTATTGCAAGTGCATTGGCGGAAACAATACACTAAGTTGGGTCTCAAAGATGCGGAAAATTTAAAAACTTCAAAAACAAAACTTAAATTAAAGTTATTACAATGAAATCCAAGGAGTAACATCTCCTCACATCTTAGACAATCCAAAACAACTAAAACCAAAGTACGTATTATTAAAGGGGGTGATCCTAAGCTCTCTCAATAGCCTCTTTCCCCAGCAGTTCCAAAACGAAGTCATTCCTCACCTGCATCATCTAAATTAGACCGATGCACCTTACGTCGAAGCTTACATCCCACTTAATGTAATTTTAGATTTAATTTAATTGGTTAGTCAATTTATTAAATTATAGCCAAATTGTTTAAATAATTTATTTAGGTGTTAGAACGGTCCTAAAATGTTTTAGAACAAGTACCTACTTATAATTACTATTGTTTAATTTATTGATGAGTTTTGGTTATTGTATGGTTATGTAGAATTTATTTTGGTTGTCTTGAATAAATTAATCTTTTCACGTGTTTGCCAATTTAGTTGAAACTTTATCTTTTAAACCTTGGCTTTTGAATTGATTTGATATTAACTTGGTTTTAAACTATTTTCATGGAATAGTGTTACCTTTAACTTTGGTTTTCATTTGGTTTTATTGGTTTTGAATGGTCATTGTGAGCCTTTTGAAGTTCTTAAGGGTAAGTTCCCATAGGGGTGCCCTTTTTAACCATTGGTTTTGTTTTGTTGTTTATTGGAAATCGTTGGTAATCCATAGTGGTTCCTTCGATTGGACAGCACACTCTATAGTAGATTGTGTTTTGAGTTTAGCTTTCGTTCTCCGTTCCGGCTGCGTGTTCGGGTAAGTTCGACATGTGGTCGAAAATTGAGATGAGATTGGCCATTCTTAGACAGGTTTTACTTGTTGGTGACCCGAGGTGCGCACTGACTACATGTTGGTAGATCGGGTGTTACAGTTGTTTTACCCGCAAGTGCGCCCTGACTATTCTTGTGGGACATGTTGTTCCTTGGTGGACATGTTTGGTTCCGCATCTGTTCAATTACAACTGGGAGATTTATGTATACTTGTTTAATTTTTACTGTTTAACTTATTTTTGAAATAAAATGTTTTGTGTTAACTCATTTGATTTATTGATACTTGGTATTTTTCTATTTGGCATATAATATTTGGAAGTCTTCTGGTTTTGAATTGGATTCTTTTTTATTTAAGCCTTCCATTTATTCTTTGTGTAGTTGTGAAAGTGGTGTTAAGGATGGTCTATTACTGGCCACTAGTGGCCAATTTTGTGG
>SNQN01000446.1:16451-36170 GCA_008642245.1 Bassia scoparia
AAGAGATTTAAGGAGGTAAACGAGCAAATTAGGTAAAATAATTTTAAGATTAGAAACATATAATCTCATTCACGATCATATAATTTTAAGTCTAGAAACATATAGTACATATATATTTTTAAAATTTCGAGTCGCACGAGCTTTTCGAGTCGAGTTAATCTATGCTCAACTCGACTCGTTAACATCTCGAGTTCGAGCCAAGCTCGATTGAGCCAAGTTTTGACTGAGTCGATGTCAAGTAGCTCGCGAGTAGTGTTGTATCTATCACTATCACCCTAGTAATATATATGACTATCARTTTCAATTCAACAAGTTTTTGGGTTGAATTGTTGAAKTACCGTGACCATAACAGTTTGAGTGAATAAATGTCAAGGTTGGAATTAGTTTGGTACTCAATAACATTGTATAAGAATCAATTATAATAAACTAACTAGTGTATCGGYCCGAGCGATGCCGCGGCTTCTACTGTGTCATTTTTTTATCGTGTAGTTTTTTTCTTTAGTATATGACTATATGTGTGAGCGTGAAGACAGTATAATTGTAGAGCATGTGAGACTTAATAATATTTTTCTGAAATATATGTCAAATATATAAAATTACTTATTGTGAAGGGAAGAAAATAAGATTGGAAATAAATGGCGTAGGAGTATGAAACTGATCGAAAACTATCTATATTCTATAATAATCTAATCGTATAAGAAATAATAATAATTATATTGCACAATGTATCACAAGTAAAAGTTGGTTAACATGGTTGTTGTAAATACAACTAAGCAAGTAGATGCGGGATCAAACCTTGTTAGGAAATATTTTTTGTAATACAATTACAAACTTGCTTCCTATCTTAACAAGTGGCGGAATTCTAGTGGCTTAATGACACATGATATAATTTAATTGAAGAAACAAAACGCCACATGACGCGCATATATTATGACAAAGAGCCACGTAGCGCTCATACATTGTAAGGCACCCTTTTTAATATATTTGTATAGATAGATTAATTAGCATATTCGTATTAGATCAAACCATTGATTCATAAAATAATAGACAAAGTATTAGATCAAATATCAAATGATGRTGAGCAAATTTGAATGATTATAGTCTAGTATATATAAGTACACAATATAACTATACAAAATGAAAGGATCAACGTCAATACAAATCATCATTTGCCTAAACTAAATTAATGAAACTAAAAAAATTGCACTTCGTACATGAATTGATTAAATCAATAATAAACTAAGATTGTCACATTGTATTAAATAGTTCTGCGTTTATGTAAGTGAACATTGGCATAACCTAGTTCAATGTTCTAACAGCCAAAAATCATCTGTATTCAAAACGCATTGACTTAATAAGCTAAGTTACATTTGTCTATTTGAGACTTTACAGGTTACATGTGCGACTTTGTACATTATAACGTTGACTTAATAGTTTTGTGATATGATAGATCAACGTTAATACAAATCACCATTTGTCGAATCTATCCTAGATCAACGAAACAAAATAACATTGTATAAGTTAATCATAATCTATTACAACAAGTCATTAGTTACTTAAACAATTATATATTAATTTAATAATTTGATATATATACGAAGATATGAAAGTATGATGATATTGGGCTTATTCAATTCAATCCAGCTTACAAAAATTAATAGTTTTTTCAATTATTTTTTATTCGTTTTCAACATTTATAGTTTTACAGTTAATTTCAGTTCAGTTACATTTTAATATGTAATAATTTTTTAGTTAATTTCAGTTCATTTCAATTATATCAGTTTATTGATTCAGTTAATTTCAGTTCAATTTGGTTTCAGTTTTAGTATAGTTTTCATTTCAGTTATATGCAGTTCACAATTGATTAAATTGACTTTAATTCAGTTTAATTTTCATTTGTGGTTTCGCTTCAGTTCAGTTCATTAACAAATGCAATTAAACAACAGTTTTTAACAAAGTCTAACTCTAGTTTAGAACTGGCAACAAACACTCTACTTTTCCCAATTTTACGCTATTTTTTCCAGTAATCTCAAATATTACTTTACTCTTTCATCCATATTCATTATAGATCACATTTAAAAATATATACTTTCTTCGTAACATTTAATAGCAACATTTACTAATAGTAATAAAACTTTAATTGCAATATTTTTCTTTATTTTATTTATGGACTCATGTGCACACTCAATTAAGAATAAAAAAATATTTTCTCTCTCCTCCTGAACATATTAACATGTGATTATGAACACTCAAAACACTATTATTCATAAATGGATAGAAGTCTAGTCACTGTCAAAATTACTGAATTCATACAGAGGATACATAATAATTAATGTATAAATAATTTAGGAAAAATGAAACGAATAATCCCAACTTTTGGTGGTATTCAGAATATAATCCGACCTGAGAGTTATTACGGAATATACTAATCTTAACCCATATTTCAACCATTATACAAACCTAACTTTTACCTACAAATTCTCTCTCCTCACCTATTATAACAGGTTAATGAATTAAAAAAACTATTATTATTATTATTATTATTATTATTATTTATTATTATTATTATTATTATTATTATTAATTATTATTATTATATTATTATTATTATTATTATTATTATTTATTATTATTATTATTATTATTATTATTTAATTATTATTATTATTATTATTATTATTATTATTATTATTATTATTATTATTTATTTTATTATTTTATTATTATTATTATTATTATTATTATTATTATTATTATTATTATTATTTTATTTATTATTATTCAAACCCCCTCCCCCGATCGCACCCCCAACGTACCCCCTCCCCTGCATCACTCCACTGCCACCCTCCACCGGCCCCTGCACACCACTCTCAATCCAACCTCCCTCACGCAACCACAAACACCACTCTCACCTCAATCACCACCCTCACGCAACCACAACCAATCCACAACCACCACCACCCTCATCCTCACGCAACCACAACACCACATCACAGCCATCCTCTGCTCACCCATCATTCCATCCACCATCCCCCATCATCCACCATCACCGCCATCCACTATCACCGCCCATTGACTCGCAGCACCCAACGGGGAACAAGAAACAGAGGAGGGAGGAAGCAGGACGAGCAGCGGCAGCAGCACCACCAGCGTGTGGTGGCTGGCTTGGTCGGCGGAGGAAGAGAAGGCGGAGAGGAAGGAGGAGGGGGCTGGACGCACGATGGTGGCGAGGCGGAGCAGAGAAGATAGGAGGAAGAAGAAGGAAAAAGAAAAAAAATTTAAAAATAAAAATTGTTCAAAGAGAAAAAAAGAAAAGGAAAAATGAAAAAAGGGGTAGAATGACCTGCTAATCAGGTTTTAGGTCATTTAGTATAATGGTTGAAGATAGGGGTTAAAGTTTAGTATATTTCGTAATAACGCTCAGGTCGGATTATTTATTGAAGACCACCAAAAGTTGGGATTATTAGTTTCCATTTTTCCAATAATTTAATTGTTCATTATCTTTATAATAACGTTTATCTATATATTTATATTGTTCATCAAATCATATATAAAGTTCTTCATCTGAATATTTAAATAATTTATCATAGTTATTCTATTGTTCATTATCTTAAAAAAAAAATGTTTGTTGAGATAATTATATAGTTTAGCAAATCAATATTTATTGAGATAATTATATGGAAAAATTGTCCAAAATTACCTACATTTTCACCAATTTTGTGAAAAACTACCTTATTTTCATTTTCTTAACCAAAACTACCTACATTTGCACTTTTCGTTTTTGACCACTACTTAGGACCAATTATCAGGCGTTGACCACCTTWWTCCGGCGTTGACCACCTTTTTCCGGCGTTGACCTCAATTTTTAACCGCTGACATCATTTTTCTAGCGTTTTCGAGGTCATTTTTGTCCTTTATATTCGAATTTGAGAACGAAATTCGAAAAAATGATCGGATCAATCTCAACCGACGGCACGAGGTCATCTTGATTTGCGTGTCTCGAAATGATATAGGGAAAGAAATACCTTAACGTTTTCGGGGTGATTAGGGGTTTGAGACCCCAACTAAACACCCCAAGATGTAGTATAGTGGGGGATATCGAACACGAAAAACAACGTAGATTAGTTCAATAATTAATTAATGGTCGGAGTTATTTTTGATGATTTTGATTAACAACTAATACAACAAATTAGCTAAAAAGGGTAATTAAAATGCTTTAAAGGTCTAGGGTAATATATGATCCAGAACTTTGGATTGAATGGGGGAAATGACTTGCTTGCTAAACCTAACGAAAACCGAGGGAAGAAAACTCTCTAAATTACCCTTGTCATCCCGCTAGGGCCCCAATTAAGAGTTTGGGTTAGAAACAAAGCTTGAGGTGTATCCCTTAAGGCTTAACACCCTAAACTCCAATCAAACCAACAATCAAAACAAGAGTGAACAACCATCCTAGACTAGTGTTTCCTTTCTCAAGGAAATCCCAAATCCAAAATTAAGAGGCATGAGATGAATCCCCCAACACTTATAGACAAAGCATTGTTAAATAAAAAATACAAAGAGTCAACAATTGGCCAAAAGTCAATCTAAAGCCTCACAACACTCTCAATTTTTCTTCCCTTATTTCATTAAATCAACAAGTTAAAAACCCCTACATCAATTTTGGGGTTTCATCACATAAAACCCTAGAAATGCAATCTACTCTCTATTCATGATTGAAAAAACAATAAAACAAGAAATAGGCAACAATCTAACACTAAACATGCTTGGGAAGTAGATTTAAGCTAAGATTAACAATTAATAAGCAAACTCAAAGCTACTAGCAATTCTAAGCAAAAGCAAGTAAAAAAACAAGAGAACAATAAAAGAAAACAAAAGAGAAGATTGAGATTGATTATCAACTGAAGAGCTTGATTGAATGAAAATTGCAATTACACGCTACATTCTCTAAACCCTAAGCTAATCCTAATCCAAATATAAAACTAAGAAAATGAGAATGTATGTGAAAATGCTCTCAACATGGGTATTTATATCCCCTCTAAACAAGGGCTGAAAAGTRAATTAAAATCGTAGACCACGCGTAAAATCACAGGTGGTCGCTCCTCGAAGGAGCGGTCGCTCTTWTCCACATGGAGCGGTCGCTCCTAACTCTTTGGCCTGCGCAGAACTTTGATATTAAAACGCTAATAACTTTTGATGTGGACCTCCGATTGTAGTGTGTGATATACCGTTGGAAAACCCTGGATCTTTAGTTTCCAATGTAATTAGTCTCGCATGCAAATGWTTTGTGAAACGAAAGTTACATAAAATATAGTGGAGATAGGTCAAAATTAACTTTAGATCAGGTTTCTATTTTGCCTTCCAACCTTCATAGGGCTTCTTCCAAACTTCTAAGACTTCTCCCAAGCCTTCAAATGCTCCTCAATTGACACTAAAAATCTATAAAACACTCAACAAATGTCAAAATAGGTGCTGATCTGGATAGAGATTATATCATTATTATTAGCTTTATTTTATCATTATTATCGAATATTTGTTAGGATATTATTCTGATTAGTTAGGATATTATTTAGTTAGATATAATTAGGATATTATTAGGATGTAATTAGTTGGATATTTTCTGGATAAGATTTATATCTTTCCTAAGATATCTTAGTTAGTTTTAGATTTTATTTAGTTAGATATAATTAGGATATAGTAGGATATAATTAGTTGGATATTTTCTGGATAAGATTTATATCTTTCCTAAAATATCTTAGTTAGTTTTTCGAGGTTATTTTGTGTTATAAATAGGGTCCGAATATTATTAATGAAGATGAGTTTATTCTTTCGTCAAATATTTCTCTCTTAGTTATTCAAGAAAACCCTTGTGAATTCTGTGAATTAGTTCAGTGAGTTCGCTTGATTAACTACATTGGTGCATGGTGCTCTTTGTGAGTTAAGATCCTTTAGATCCTGTGAATTATTTTTGTGGGTTTGAAGTTATTTTATAGTTCTTTTACCATTCTTATTCTTTGGGAAATATCCTTTGTTCGTGTTTATTTGTGAAAGTTAGAGATTTGTGAGCAACTCGCTTATAAATCCACATCAGGTGCAATTGGCATCAAAATACTCAAATATGCGTCAAATATCACATTAAAGCTCATAAACTCAAGGTAGACGAAGGAGTATAAAATAGAACAAATGTGTACATTTAAGATCAAAAGTTGCTAAATTTGGGAGCTAAATGAGTTAAATAAGTGGCCCCAAAATCCACTTATCATGGGGTCACTTTTACCCTTTATGATCGAATTTGAGGTCAGAATTCCAAAAAAAAATGATCGGATCAGTCTCGACTGACAGTACGAGGTCGCCTCGATTTGTGTGCCTCGAGATGATTTCGGGGAAAAAATACAATACTTAACCTTTTCGGGGTCACTTTTGTCCTTTATGATCGAATTTGAGGACAAAATTCGTAAAAAATGATTAGATCAATTTCGACCGACGGTATTGTCGCCTCAATTCACATGCCTCGAAATGAATTCGAGAAAAAAATACCTTACTTAACGTTTTCGAGAACACTTTTACCTTTACGGTCAAATTTGAGGTCGAAATTCGAAAAAAAATCTAATTAATCTCGACGAWACGTGAAACACCTCGATTTGCGTGCCCTGAAATGATTTTAGGGGTTTAGCGGAAAAAAAGTAATGGTCAACACCGGAAAAATGAATTCAACGATTCAAAATTGAGGTCAACGCCGGAAAAAAGGTGGTCAATGTTGAAAAAAGATGGTCTACACCAGAAATAGGCGATCAACGCCGAAAATTTGGTCCTATGTAGTGGACCTAGTGGTCAACAACAAAAAATACAAATTTCGATAGTTTTGGTTAAAAAAATGAAAACAAAKTAATTTCTTGTAAAATTGACTGAAATATAGTAGTTTTAGACAAATTTTCCTAATTATATTACTTGTCCATTTAGGTATTTAAATTAATTTTATATTACATTATCTATATAGTGATGCATTTAAATAGTTATATTGTTCATCAAATAAACTTGTTCATTATTATTTATAATGATGAACAAAAGTTAGTAACAAATGAAACACACAATATGCATAAAAAAATGCATGATTTGTTATTAGGATAATTATATCAAAAGAACAAAAAAATAAAAAAAATAAAGACATACTGCAGTTTGCGAGTTGTATAGTCCTTTTTGCATTGATAAAAGTATAAAACCATCATCGTGTCATTAGGTTATTTGCATTGGAGTTTGTGCTAACACAAATACTGGATTACTTGAATGCTTAGCTAGTGTTAGAAAAATATTACACATAACTTAAGATATTATAGTGAAAATAGTGCATTGTCAAACACAATTCAATTAGTTCGAACCATTTTTCAAAGGGGGTTTGAAGGTTAGAAAAGGCAAATAAAGACTAATGGGGAATGCTATCCATAGTCAAAATATAAATTGTTGTCCACATTTCAAAGTGCCTTGGACCAAAATGCCCCAAGCGCTTAGAAAATGGCCCGATCGCCTAATCAAGGCATCTAAACCATGGACCAAACACTTGGATTAGGCGCCTAGTCCATGGTTGAACCAAACGCCTAATCAAGGACTCTGAGCCGTTAAAGAAGAATAATTATTAAAAAAAACGCAACAAAGAGGTTGGAGGCATTTTAGTGTGATTGTTCATGAAATATGGACTTCAGTCAGTATTTATTGACTATGAACAACATTTCAGTTAATAACAAGATATATTAATAAGCAGATGAAGAACGATTGTAACTAAAATAGACTAAACATGATTAGACTAGAAAAGAATATATGAATCATGAGTCACATCATGCTTGAAAAATCCTACTAGACCAAAAACTCAACTCACCAGATAAGAGGTCAAAATACTCTACAACACAGATGCGACAGCTTACTAAACATGTATTCTRAGGGTCTGCATGAAGAGAACTGAGAAAAGGATAAATGTTAACCTCAACACCTGAGAATTTTAACTATAATGGAGGGCAAAATATAGCACCAGCTGCCACAATATCTTTCACCAGAAAGTTATTGATAACTTTGGCTGGTATGAAGATATCATTTATGAGAATAAATTGCTAGATAGAAAATGCCGTATATATTCAACTCAGGCGAAAATTACTTGTCAGCCTTCAAGGACAAAATGCTGACCAAGTTCCTCAGCCAAATCAGGCAACCATCTGAATAACCCCCGGTTGGACTTCACTGAAACATATACCCACAAGAAATGGTTTGTACAATTCTTCAAGGCTTTGAAAGTCGAAGCTTGAAAACTTGAAACTTGAAGGAATGATACAATTCCAAGACCTACTGAAATAAGGTCTTTAGCCTCTCTACAGATGTAGCTGCTCTTTTATTTGTTGGTTCAAGAACAAGGGCGTGTTTAAAATCTGCAAGATACAACATTGTTAAATTTTAATGACAGCAGATGCAAATCTAGGCCAGTTTGCAGTAATCTAGTTTTTCTGTATTATTTGATTCAATAGCTAAGCTTAGTTACATTGCTAAAATAATTTAGTAAACTTATAACTCCAATTTCATCAAGCACACAGCACCAAAAATTAGAATGTGTTAGAAGAGATTTTTGAGGAAAGGAAGGGTAAGAATGGAGAAGGATAAGAAGAGACAGGAATAGGAGCTTGCATACCACCTCCACACCTTGACACAAAAAGTTTAGGTTGATTAAATATAGGGGAAGGAATATGAAGTATATGAATCATTTCAACTTTATTGCACACCCCAAATTTTTATACTGGTGCAAGACATAATGGATGCCTCACTTACCATCTCATTTCCTGCAAATTTTTCCTTATTAAACAGTAGCATTAACGAATAGATTCCCCAACCATTAGTGTCAATTCACTTGCAATATTTCAGACTGTTCATGAAAAAACCACCTTTCCTGAAATACCAACTTCAATGAACTTTATTTCACTAGACACTCAAATTAAGTAAACTGTGAGAATGATTAAACTATTACAAAAAGTGTTCTGTTAATTGTGTAGTATCACTCAGTAAGTCAGTAAGATGTGACTATTAAGGTGACAACTATTAAGGCAATGTGTTTTATAAGCCTCAATAATTTACTCAGTTACTCTTGTGCTATGTTACTTGGACACGTACACCCATGTCTGACATTGGTACGTGTCCAAGTGTCCGACTCGGCTAATGGACTTGTATGATGCGAACATTAGAACATTTTTTCCAACTTCATTTCAATACATGTTTACATTATCTTCCCATACAATAACAGAAAAGACTTCTCACTGGCAGCCATCTGCAGCCAGGCTTCTATACTTCATCTAACAAAAGACTACATCAATTGATTTCACCAAGTCACTTCTAATACAGAAAATAGTGTCCATATCTATTCACTTCCACACCACAAAAGCAATGAACAAACTTCCCTAATAGAGTATAGAAACACACCTTCAGTTGCCTCTTTGTAGTACCCAAGCATTTCTCTTGCTGTCCCTCTTCGTAAATATGCCTTCACATTCTGCTCAAGACAGAAACAGGGGAAAAAAAAATCCTTAAACTTCATTTGGATGCCTGAAAATAAGCAATATAAAACAAGAAAAGACAATTTTCCAAGAGCATATGGAAAATATGGTTTCTACTTATTCATGTTATTACATATGAACAAGTACTGCAGCAACTAAAATGTTGACACTATGATAAAATATTAAAATTGCTGAGGCTAATATCTAAATGTGGCCAAGTATGGACACTAAACTAAAAACTCAAAAAGTACGTAAACTTTGGCCATAAAGTTCTGTTACTTCAATTAAATCCAATTTTTGTCCTAATATCCTCTCCTTTCCCTATATAAAAATATTTCTATATAAGCACCATATTCGCCAGCTGAATCACATCGCCTACCAAGTTATGCCAGTATGCAACGCCCAACACATCAAGTCACATGCCTCCACCCGTCAATTGTGTAACTATCTTTCACACCTCAAATATCCTCTCTTTACTTTCACACACATGTCCATGATAAAAATAAACTATAGATAATCTATCAAAGATTCCGAAAAACTCCACTCTGCATATTTTGCTACAATGAACAAACCAACTTCAGCTGCTTCATGCTTTGTGGTGAAGTCATCTTAACTCATGAAGCACAAACTCCCTTTTTCAACTTACGTTGGATACTTGGCATTCAAAAGGGTTATGGAAGGTTCAGCACTTCAAATTCAAAATATGGAATCGTCATATATTTTGTAACTATCTTTCACACCTCAAATATTCTCTCTTTACTCTCACACACATGTTCCATGATAAAAATAAACAATAGACAACCTATCAAAGATTCCGAAAAACACCAAACTCTGCATATTTTGGTACAATGAACAAACCAACTTCAGCAGCTTCATGCTTTGTGGTGAAGTCAACTTAACCCATGAAGCACAAACTCCCTTTTTCAACTAACGTTGGATACKTGGCATTCAAAAGGGTTATGGAAGGTTAAGCACTTCAAATTTGACAAAATATGGAATCGTCATATAGTTTTTTTTTTTACTTAGAATGCTTGTATCTTATCCAAGAATCAAAACTGACATAGTATCTCATCTTGGATTTATTAAATGCAAATCAACATTGGACATAACTAATAAACATAAGAGAAATTCTCATTCGTAAGCCCCTACTTTTTACTTTTCTCAATGGTAAGCACCAGTTTTTTAATTATCAAAAATATACCCACTTGATAAATCCCAATAGTAAGTTGTTAATGAGTTTGTCTAGATAACTAATTTGGGTTAAGTGTTAATTTTTATACACTACAACCCAACATTAGCAAATCATAAAACCCATCATTGTTAAATACTAGCAAGTGTTTGCCTTGGTTAATTTAACTAACCTAAGTTTAGGAGTTGGTTGTAGGGTTATAATTTAGCTAACATGGAAAAATGAATGGTTTTATGTTTCGCTAAGGTAGGATAGTTGTACTGTATAAAAAATTAGTCAAGTAAACCAAAACAAACCCCAATCAGCAGCTTACCAATGGGAAAATTTTATAAAGTGGGCCTATTTTTATAAAAAGTAGGGGCTTAACAATGGAAATTTCCCTAAACATAAAAATACATTACATAACCTTTTTTTACTATCCTCGAGTATCACATTGACAATAAAAAAATCATATACTAAACAAGGCCCAGGGAACTAGTATTAAAGATACACAAACCACTTTCTCCAAAATTAAATGCAAAATTACTCAACAATTGCCCCATAATGGCATTGAAAATTTTGTGGAGTCCTATAAGTTTTAGCAAGTGCCCAAAGAAATCAGTCAAGTTGCTGGGATGATTGACCTGTGAAGATATTCTTCACTTCTGTCCAAAACATTCTACAAGATTTAACATCCATCTAAATACCATCTAACCTATTGGAAATTGTACTTTTCCTATTCATCAAGGGAAAAGAGACGAGACAAAAAGGACAGTAATATGTAATATACTTAGTTAGAAATTAAGATAAAATCAATTTATCAGACATAAGTATGCACAAACAAGAAAAGGTAAATGCAGTGGATGACATGCAGTTGACGTACCCTCTTATCAAGGTTTACAGCTTTGGTGCAATCCGCCTCTGCTTGGACAAAACTGGAATCAGAAAAGGTAGAAGTCATGATGCAATCAAGTACAGAAGCTGCTTACTGAACATTATGTGTCTCTTATACCCTTATTACCCAGCTGAGATCAATTAGCCAAATTGAAATGGTAAACCCCATCCCACATGCAATTAAAAGTGGGAAAGGAATCAATGATTTTGAGGTGTTACTGCTTACTAGTATGTTACTTAGACTCGTATACCTATACCCATGTCCGACTCGGATAATTTACAAAAAATTACTCAGATTTTAGCCTTGTGAAATTTCTGTTTGATTTATAAATTACAATGAAATGTACTTGTATCATATAGTGCTTTACTGCTTTTACTTATTTCACAAGGTTGTATTGCATCAACTGAATAGGAAGAAGTTAGAGCATGTAGACTTAAGATTTAGTAATCTGATAGAACTTGTATTGCTCTTGTAATCCCTAGTACCTAGTTATCACTTTATTTATGAGATAAAAATTAAATCTATAAACACAACCTGAACCCAATACTTTAACAGCGGCACCCACCATATTTAGGATGAAGGGAAGGAGAAAAGTTGTACACAACAGTTTTCCGGAGTACAATTAATAAGAATAGCAGAGAATATGATGAGCCCATTTTATAGGTTCCATTATAGACTAAAATGTTGGTTGGATCAACTAGATAAGGCCAGAATATAAGACATATGTACCAATTGGTTAAACCAAAGGCAGCTTCCAGTATATAATTAGTACCTCCCAAGCTCGAGATATGCTGCAGCCCTATTGCTGTAGTATGTTGCATTACTTCCATAAAGCTTGATTGCTTCTGTGTAAAAACCAATAGCCTTTTGCCACTGCTTGTCTTTAAACGCTTGATTACCCTGTAGCAATTAAGTAGAAAGAAAAGGAGTAAGAAAAACAACATAGCTAACCTCTCGCTGAAATCCCGTTGGGGTTCTGCAAACAAGGATCAACCAACTAACAACCGAAGCTCACAAGTTGTCATGTACCAAAGAGCACAATTGCTTTGCTTSGTAGCAAGCAAGTTTGCCAATAGTCATTTAAAATGCATGATGACAAGAAAAAGATTCTTTGAGATGAGCCAAAGTAAACAATGCTCATTAAGAAGAAGAAGAAGAAAAAAAAAAAACACTATACCTAAACGGACAAATGTAAACTACCCAAGGGGAGGAGAAACACGAAGACAGAACCTTATGGAAAAACTGACATAGGAACATAGTTCCTGGTCTTCAAGGAAAATAAATTCATCTTAGAACTAAAGTATATAACAGAACCTAGAATCGAGGCACAAGGTGCAAGAAGAAGGTACACGGATCACATACACAAATGGCTTAATGTTCATAAAGATTTATTCCTTTTATTATTTTAATTTATTTTTCTATTCAAATGTTAACAGGTAGCAGAGCCACTAATTGTTTTGGTAAAAATTGAACAGGATAAACTTAAATACCTGAAAGAATGCTGATCTTTATCGCATTAAAACATAGAATACCAATTGCAGAACAAAAACCACAAAAGAAGAAATAATCGAAGARRGTATTGAGTAGACTGTAACTAGTAATCAATGTGCAAACCTCAGATATCAATCAGAGAGAATTATAGAAGTTCTATGGTAAAGTAACGACTGGTGATGCACCGTCACAACCCGGCATCCATCATAGTAGCTAGTGGCAGCTGATGGATGGGAAGGTTATATTTTGGCATAATTAGCATTTTTTGTATAGGGATATCAACTATATATGAGAGCTTCAATTAGTTGGACAGAATCGCACTAATGSYTRAGTGCAGCTGGAACCAAATAAATAAATGATTGAATCGGGATTTTGAGCATAAAGATTCCACTGATATRTAAAAAGGGGATCTAATCCTTGAGGATGTGGTAATAAGTTTTAGAAATTATTCCATCGAATGTACTCTCCCCTAGATTTGCGAATAGCAACATGAACTAAATGCCCTGTCCAATCTAAGGAATAGATTCCAAAGAGTCCTGACAAGTGATGGTTGAGACGGGATTTGGCATTTTTGAACCATGAAACGCTCGGTTTCCTTTTCGGTTGTAGGTGTACTATTGCACCGCCACCGAATTGCTCGTTTATAACTTAATTATTTCTCTTATAAACACAATGCTTTGACTCGCTGACTCGCATATAACAATAATGTGTTGAGCCAGCATCCTTGGCAAGGCGCAAGCCCTAAATGGTCCCTCTTTTACACGCAGGGTTCTGTATCTTTTTAAGGGGGCATAGCCACACAGCTCTCTTAGACTTTAATCACCAAACGAAAAGTCTAAAGTTCCTCATTCCCTTCATTTTTCTAGTTTAGAGAAAACAAGACTATTCAAATAGCGATCTGGAGCCTCTTTGAAATCCAACAGATACAAACACTATCCAAACTATGCAATTAATAGCATGAAAATAAGGACATGAATGAGCCATTTGACCTTTTCTTTAGCAATCTCTGCAGATCTTTCCCGGCTAAATGTATTGGATGAAGACTTTGTATTAGAAACAACTTCTACTTGTTCCTGAAGAATTGAATACATGGTTTGTACTGTGTCAAGCAAGAAACGATCACCTCCATGCCTCGCTATAAATGACACTGAAAGTGGACACTTGTTATGATATCCAAGAGGTACTGTAACCTGCCAAAAGTGATAGTATAAGGCAAAGAACCACATTAATTACTAGAAAGTAAAAAGCCTTTTTAAAATTTAGCTTGCAACTAAATCATAATAATAGAGAATGAGATTGAAGCCAAGCGCTTACCTGACAACATCCTGATAAGCTGGCAATAGATTGTAGACTAAATACACGGTTCATATAACTTTCGGATGACATCTCTTTTCCACTAACTTTTGGGGGTGGATCAGAAAAAGTAGGGATTACCAACAGGCAATCATCCTACACAATTAATAGAACAATAGACAAATCAGCATAAATTAACAAAAGAGCAAAAGAATTAAAGATTGAGAATATACAGCTAAATAGAAAGAAGATACATGAGGCTCACAAGCCAACTTAATTTGAGTAGGGGTGGGCAGGTCATGAGGTGAGGATTGCATGCTTTTAGCATAATGAAAAACAGTGCATTAATTGTTCAATTACTTGTTAAGACATGCCACACATGATACAGAGGCTTGAGATACATCAAAAGATGCCACATGTTATGTTACCGGCTCAGCCATCTAAGTCAATTAAAATAAGGATTTTTTGCCATTAACTACCCACATTTTGGACTTTTTTAGAAAAAACTACCCACATTCCATTTTATTAAAAAAAACTACCCACTTTCCCAAAAACCATTAGAAAAGCCTACCCACCTTGGTTTTCAGTTGGTTGGAAAACCATTTCCGAGCTGTGGGCCCCCCCCTTCCTTCGATTCCATCTCCTTTTCAGTCATGTAGGTCCCACATGTCTTTTATTACTCCTATTTCCTTTTTTTTTTTTTCTTCTTATTTCTTCCTACTTAATTTCTTTATCTTCCTTCTTCCTTTACTTCTCTCTCCTCTATTTTTTTACCCATCCACCGCACCTCACCAAAACCAGATTTACCAACTCCGGTTTTTGGAGTAAAATCACGYTCGCTTGGCTTAATCCACTTTTCAGAACTGGCAGGACTCAGCTAATTGAACTGGCTGATATCCCAGCTGTTCCACTATCAGAAACTGCAGAAAATGCATCATTTTTATTGGAAGATCGCTTCGATCGCAGAAGATCAATGCCTACTCCTTGCCAAATGCCATATTTTGCAGCATGTGGAGACCTTTGCTCACCAATGCCTTCTTTGCTGGTATGCTTCTGTCATGTGAATGGCGGCTCAAGCAACGTCTTTGGGGTAGATTTGTTGATTAAGATTTGTTGAATTGTTGATTAAGATTTGTTGAATTTGTTGATTAAGATTTGTTGAATTGTTGAATTGTTGAATTTGTTTAGTTTACAAAGAAAGATTGAATTTTGAAATTGTTGATTAAGAAAGCTTTTGGTTTTCTTGATTTGTGGAATTGTTGATTTAATAAGTGAGATTGCCAAATTTCGACCAAAAGATTGGATTTTGATTTCTGGGTATTGTTCAAATGAAAGTAGATTCGTTGAAATGCATCTGTTTTTTCTTTCTTTTTGAAAGGATAGTAAATTAGTAGTTGTATTTGTTGTTGTTGAGTGTTGAAGTTGCGTAAGTGCTGAATTGGAGCATGAAATTTGTGGTATTGAGGAAGTAATTGAAAGGAGAGATGGTGCAAATATTCAATTGAGGACTGAATTTGTTTAGGTAAGAACAGAGGAGAGAGAAGGGAAGAAAGAATAGAGGAGACGCAGGAGAGTGAAAGGAAGAAACAAAGAAGGGTGAGCCGGTGAGGATGACATAGTGATAGGAAAAAATACAACTAGGAAGAAATAGAAATAATTAGGAAGAAATAGGGGCAAAACAGTAATTGCAAGGATTCCGGCAAAAAAAAGGTGAGAAAACTGCTTTTGGTGGGCTCCACAAGCCGGAAGTGGTTTTCCATCCAACTGAAAACCAAGATGGGTAGGCTTTTCTAATGGTTTTTGGAAAAGTGGGTAGTTTTTTTTAATAAAATGGAATGTGGGTAGTTTTTTCTGAAAAAGTCCAAAATGTGGGTAGTTAATGGCAAAAAATCCTTAAAATAACTAAATGTGATGACCATTTCACCATATAAAGGGATATATTCAAGAACAGAAATCAAGACTCCCCTCTGACATGAACAATGACCTGTTGATCAACACAGTTCTTARCGATTGCCACTTTTAGTTTTGCTACTGGTCACTAATACATAGAACCTAAAAAAACGATTAGCTACTGACATAATTGACCACTATAGCTGACAGCTTATCATCAGAACCCCCAATATCACTTCCCCTCTTTATTAAGTTCAAGAAATTTTTGAAAAAGAAAGATATAACAAAGAAACCACGTATTAATTCTTCTCTTGGTAGGTAGAAACTGGAGTTCCACGCTTTAATAACACATTTTCGCTCAACACTTGGCACCAAAAGCTGTTGTGAATAATCGTATGTCTTGGGTAAAAGTGCCTAGAGGAAAAAACCTCAACTTTATGGGTTAAACTCATCGAGCCTGCTAGAGTGCTAGAGGAACAGCAGTAGCACATTACAGACCAAAAACATTTTTAAAAATATTTTTWAAAAAAAAAAAAAAAATTCCCTATAAAATGTGTTTTTCCTGGTTGGATGTGCYAAGAACATGGTCCATATAAAGGACAATAGACTTCTAATACACAAGTTCTTCATTTAACACACACTATTACATATTAATCCACCCAATTTCCCTTTCGGTCCGTTCTATATTGATCTATGCACTATATTACATTTCTGGCAAATAGATGTATCATTCAATTACCCTTTTTCCCTACTTTATTAACCCACTACTTTTTTCATCTCTCACAACTAGTCAACTACAACTACTCAAAAAGATTCAAAGAATAGAGGAAGTAATCAACAATCAATTAACACAAGGTTTACGTTCAAGCAAAGAAAAAAAAATTTAAAGCTGCCATGCATCAAGGACAATGAGTTTGCAAAGGCATAACTATATAAAAAACAGTGCAAACTTCATACCTTCAAAAGGGTATTGAGTGCAAGCCGCATTTCATTTCTTATTTGATTCATGTTTTCAATCTCACGCTCATCAATAGCATTGCCTTGAAGTAGCAATGTTTTAATATTAGCATTTACTTCAGGTTTCACAGATTTTATCCACTCAGCATGATTTTCCTTAAATTCGTACCTGTATCACACATCAGATTAACTATAATAACTATAACTATACTGAAATCACTCAATTTTTGATTGAGTACATGTCCCAAACAAGAAAGATAAACATAGGACTATTGCTCTATGGAACTTGAAAATTTTCTTGTAGTAGTAAAGAGACAAAAGTGAGGCACTTGAAGGACAAAAAAGAATTTGAACATCATACAAGGACATCAGCAATCTTACAGATATAGTAGTGGACACAAAATGAAAATAAGAGATGAGATTGGAGGCTTAGTTTCCTCAGAAGTAGTTGACACAATACAATCTCATTTAAAATCCTTTGGTTTTATCATAAATTTACACAAAGACAGACAAGCAGAATTACAAAAAAAGGATATTTGAGGGATGTCCACTCCAGCCTTCTAAAAAATATGAAGAGAGAAAAGCTCCAATGTGTAATGACCTATAGGCCTCTACTTCACTTTAGAAACCTAACCCAAGAAAACCTTGAACGACCTTTCATAGTGACCAACTTCTTCATTGCCAGGTTCTTGCTTGCTTTTCCTATGACACACCCAAATTCTTATATTTTCAATATTCTTTCCTCACTCACCTAAAGAATTCACATCTAGCTTCTTCAGCCATTACTATATTAACTAATCATTGAAGACCAGCAACAGATCCCCCAATAGAACTTATTTTAAGTGTAATAAGGCATGGTRGTTTCACAACAGATGATAAATTATGGCCCTTGGCAGGCCTGTATAGGTTGCAATGTCTGAATTTCTTATGCTGCAATATTTGAAATGTAGTTATCAATCTTTATCATGTGCTGAGGTTGTTTCAGGGTTTTGAGCAATGACAATGTTTGTTTGCACAATATCTGTTGGCTAACAATGTATTTTTACACAGACTGAACTTTGAAATGGATGCGTGTTTTATATGTCTTGGGTTTGTATTTGAAAATTGGTATCTCTTGGCCCACACCCATCATGTTTTATTTAAAAAAAAAAWTTGCTACATGCACTAAATTCTCTTTAGTAACTTCTATATGATCCCAAATCTTCTTTCTTGCATTTTTATCTTATGTTTTCTTTAAGGATAAGTTGCATCTTTGGTAGAGTTGCAAAATCAATAAGTTTTCTAGCTTACACACGACACCTTGGTCTTAAGGACACAGACAAAGCAAGACCATGACACAGACGAAAAGATGGGGCACCAAGTGTCAATTGAGAGAAGCACCCTGAATAGAGATCTAAAACCCCTAACTGCAGAAGTTGCTGCTTAGCTTGATTTACTATAGACATAAAAACCGAACTTTCCAATCCAATTCCTTTTTCAAAATTATATAATAAAATCACTTCATCAGAGCTAAGTTGAATATTTCCTTTCACATTGTGTAAAAAGACAAAGATTACATTGAACTAACGCAGAAAGTAACAAGGATGTCCAGAAACAATCATCATACAGTATCTTTTCAGCTGTCATAACCTCCATTATGAAATGACTTTTGACCAATAAGGAGTGTGGGAGCTTTAGAACAAATGCTGACCTTAGAAGGAACTGCATTGCTTGAGCAAGCTGACTTAATGTAGAAGTCTTGACTTGATCATTACTTTCTGCAATGGACAATTTCGACAAACTTGGAACTTTGGAATTTAAGTACACTCCAATATCTTCATGCTTTAGAACTTGCCCTGTAAGAATTTTGATTAAGTTCGTGGTTTGCATAACATGAAAGATAAATATGTTGCAGGAATAGAGAACTGAAACGTAAATTTTAGGGCACATGTTTGCACCATAATCCCTTTGTTCCATAGAAATTGTCCTGCTTCCATAATGTGATCTTCATATTCAATGGACTTAGTAAGTACTAAGGCCCTGTTTCTTTGGACTTTTTTCCATGGTACATAAGTTCAGTTCAATTCCGTTCAGCTCCATTCAATTCACTTAATTATTTTAGTTTAACTTAAATATTTTGCTAATTAATTCGTTAATGTTAATAATGATGATGATATTGATAATATAATAATAATAATAATAATAATAATAATAATACTTCCTATATTTCTTTTTATTCGCAACTTTTGATTAGGCACACATTTTAAGGAAGAGATTTAAGTGTGTAAACGAGCAAATTAGGTAACATAAGTATAAGACTAGAAACGTATCATCTCATTCTTAAGTTAAATATTAATCTCAAGATCAATATTAATCCTAAGTTAAATGGTTAAATATTAATCTCAAGCCATGATCAATAGTTCAATATTAATCCTAAGTTAAATGGTTAAATATTAGCCCAAAACATAATCAATAGTTTAATATTAATCCCAAGATTAATATTAATCCTAAGTTAAGCGGTTAAA
>SNQN01000446.1:36185-94218 GCA_008642245.1 Bassia scoparia
ATAATCAATAGTTAAATATTAATTTTAAGATTAATATTAATCCTAAGTTAAGTGGTTAAATAATAGGTCCAAAACATAATCAATAGTTAAATATTAATCCCAAGTTAAATATGGAGTACTAGTTAAATATTAATCCCAAGATATATCATTAATCGATAGTTAAAAATATTAATCCTAACTAAAAATTTTCAGGTTCAGTTCAGCTCCATTCACTTCAGTTGACTTTCCAAGTAGTATTAAATGCAACAAATTTTTAATGCACCTTGTTTTATCATAACTATTATAAGGATGCTTAGAAGGATGGATATTGTTTTAAGGAGCATTTGGGTGGGGGATTCAAATAAGAGAAAGGTAACGAATAACCTTATTCTCTGACGTAGTTGATTGGTCAACTTCTTTTTTTTCCTTTACTGTGTTTTATTACAATTTTTTAGGTACACCCCGTTCTAACCTTTTTTTTTTTACATTCATGTTATGGTATTATCAAATGAGCAAAATATAAAAAATGCAACAAGAAATGTGCGAAACTTGTGAGAGGAGTACCTAAAAGACTCTCCTTTATTAAAATTGGAGTTACCTAAAAGTCCTCTAGCTCGATTCTCTCATGTTACTAATTCCTCCTTTACACTACCATCAACTAGATCAAGTTTGACCACCAGTCCACCACACCTATGTAATTCTCAGTCCGACTTCTATCATGGTGACAATCACTTCCCCAGTTCCCCCCAACAACCAACCCCATCCTTGAAAACCACAACACCACAACTGTTGCCGTATACAAACAACCCAAGCCATGAACTCGCGGTACAACTATATGAACCAACCACCATCAAACGACAATCCTTTTGCCTCACTAACCACTATAAAAATAGGAGTAAAGAAAGACATGATTAAAATATTTGAGAGATGAAGAGATGGAGAGATGGAGAGGATTTGATAAGAGGAATAGACAAATAATTAGGGCCTACTATGTCCAAATTATTACTTTGGAGTCCAAACTCGACAATAAAGCTCCATAGTGGTAGACTAACGAAAAGTGCATAGAGTAAAAATAATGAGAGGGTTACGAGGGAACATCCTTTAGAAAGAGAAAAGTTGATGAAGAATGGGCTGGCAAGCTAAATGAATGGGCCATAATTGTTAATGAACCATCAACCAAAAGATCAAGTTAATAGTTCAGGCTTGAAAATATGTAATATACTATATCACTCTCCATCACATGAAAGACACTTTGGGCTTGAAATGAGAACACATCTCAGGTCCCCTCATACCCGACGCGAATTAATTCCACTTAGAAGGGAGAGGAAGGAGAGATTCAAACCCATGACCCTTGTGTTACTTTGGCTCCGTCACCATGTTAATGGACCATCTCAAGGCCCAAAGAATATGTTATATACTCTATCAATAATATATCAAACATATCTACTAACCTCTCAAGCCCTCATATCCCGTTGCCATTGTACCAATGGCGTTTCCTTCCATAGAAAAGGGGCAAAAGGACATTAAGTGTATACATTCATCAATGTTTTTTTTTTTTTTTTTTGGTAAATGAACAAATACATAGCACAAGTAGCAAATTTACAACCTAAGTGTGAGACAACTCTTCTGGGAAGGCTCCTCACACACAAAGGCTGCAAGATCTTTCAGGTACTAGAAACAATCAAAAGAGTTCAGCCAACAAAGCTCTATCAACAGCAGTAATAGCCTCAGTATTAACAAGTTTACATCTGAATTGCATGAAAGATTTAACTATCTAAACAATGTCATTACTAACTGGTTAAACTTTAAGCCAGTGAGCCTTGTTCCTAGCTGCCCAGATGTTACATAAGAAAGCAGCTACCATAGCTTCTTAAGAACTATTTCTATAACTGGACCATACCACCAAACTCCTTACTGATTGACAGCCAAGACAACATCTGCTTCCAGCTCTCCTTAGCAACATCAGCCAAGACATTCATCAAAGTTGTTTGCTACTTCAGAACACATAACCCCAAGTATCTTCACAAGAGCATTACACTTCTAGTATTGAACCCATTTTTCCTAAAAAAACATTCCAACTCATTTACTTTCCAAACTGTTAAAAAAACTCTACTGCTAGAGCCTCATCACAAAATTTGGATTCCAAAGCATTCTTCCTTCAAACACTAGCCTTTCTATCCATCATATCAACAACAACCTTCATCAGATTTTACTTTTAGAACTCATATCCCCTTAGGCATTTTCTCTAAGAATTGTTACCTCCTCAAAAAAAGGCCATGCCCCTCTTGGACATCAGAAATCCTACCATTCTCCACCCTTTTCATATGTTATCAAAATAAGTGCGATGATAACCATTGCAAGGAGAAGAATGCTAATGTAAAAAAAAAAAAAAAAAAAAAAAAAAAAAAAAAAAAAAAGAATAAAAAAAGAAAGATTTTGAGAAAGGAAATGAGACAACTACCTGATGAAGTAATGCTTACCTCTCTTAACTTTAATATTGAACCAAAAGCAATCAAGTATACGTTATTACGATCCCAAGCAAAATAAGGGCCCGTTTCTTTCACTAAACTAGAATGGAATGGTATGAAGTTAGATACTTGGGTAGTATGGATTGAGATCCCCATACTAGTGTAAATTTGTTTGGTTCAATTCTAGGATGGGTTCAATATCCATTCAAGTTGTTAGTTTCATTTTTGGAATGGATTTTATGAACAATCAAAAGAACCATGAAAAATAAAAAAAAATGGAGAACGCATAACTGCAATAATAGGAGTGAAAGGACATAAACATCAACAATCCAAAAAAGGGTAAGATTGAAAACTATCTCGACATATTAATAGAAGATTGAAGAAGATTACGCAACCCCTGTTAACAATTATGCTAAAATTGAATTTATAAAATCTGGATTTGAGGAAGACAGTGGTGATGCAAGAAGTGAAAAATAGAAAAGGAACAACTGAATCTCAATTTACAGTATTTATGTCGTTGGTAAAGGAGGTGGTTGAACTTTGCCGGAGTTGATAAACATCACTTGGACTTCACCGGAACACATGAACACAAGTTATGGCAGTTAGGTTGGTCAAATTTCACTAGGAACTGATTGACGTTTCTGTTTCATCTATTTTCTGATTTAGGGTTTCATACTAGGTTTGAATGGAATTAGAAACTTAGGGGGGGTAGGAGAGTATGGGATTCCAGGGGTATGGGGTAGAGATAGAAACCATTGGGTATGAGGTTCTACCCTAAAAATGTCCAACCAAACATTGGAATGGATGTCATTCCATTCCAATCCATTAAAAATGTTCCAATAAAACATGCCCTAAGTAAGTTGGCATAGCGATCACAATGCTTGACACTTGTAGTTGCCACAACCCAAAGCCAAAACCCCATTCTTCACCCACATACCAGAGTCCCGCGTATTGTACACATTACAGGCCAGCTTAGGCAGCATAGACCTGCCAACAAGTTATGCACAAAAGTCACTCACATCCTTGATAACAAAAAGGAACAAATATATTATTGAGGCTTCCAAAATAGCAACTAGCCTTGTAGCAGCTTTGGCGTCATTCCTATTTGACTCGTCCTTGGCAAGTGCAAAAAAATTTCAACTTAATCTCGTCAAGACAAACACCACATCCAAAACAATTTGGACACACTCCTTATACAGATTTTGTTCAACACCAAATTTATTTACATTTACACTATAACTCTTCATTAATTTCTACCAAATCCTTAGGATAACCTATTTGAGCGTACACCTTTAAGTCAATAAAGACCCCTGGTCTCGTAGAGTTCACAAGTTAACTAAGGAGGCTATTAGTGAACATTATATATCCTCATTCTCCTTTGTTCAACTAAGGGTTTGTTTGGTTACTCATACTAAATGGTGATAATGGAAAAGAAAATTTAATTGAATTTGTGAAAAATCATGAGCCCATGAGGAAACAAATCTACCTAAAGAATCTTTACCCTTTTTTTCATTAACATCCATCAACATTTAGTACAAATATCTATGAGAATGGAGAGAATTTGTCTCTGCTTATTGATTCATAAGAACATAGTAAACTAGAGTTGGGCCAAGTTATGAAATCAAAGGCAACTTGACATCGAAAGAGAAAACATACTTCCAAATCGCTTCTCTATCGTTCTAATCACAGGTTGGACAACACGGTCAATAGGAAATTTCAGCAGCTCAAAGCAGTCATCAGCTACTAATATCTGCTTTGGACTCCGTGGAGTTGCATATTGAAGTTTCATCATGACATGAACAACGCGCCTTAGCACATTAGGATCCTTGGCAAAGCAACCTTTAAAAAAATCAAACAAGTTGTCAGCATAGTTGCCAATCTGCAACATTCATTTTCATCTTCTCACAAGTAAGACGAATTGATGATAAATTATCTGTCAAACAACCTATCAAAACTAGCAGTAACAGTTAATTTAATTGCAGAAGCACAAAACTATTATACACAGAAGAACAATGACAGCAAGAAGACAAACAGCGAACCATTAGAAAGCTAAGGTGACACTACATGACTAAGATTACATAATAGTTGCTCATTAGTTGTGCAAAAAGAAGATTACAATATATATTGACCTAATTGAATGCCTTCATGGAACCATTACATCACATTCATGAAATGTATACCCCAGAACTTCCAAGCCAGAAATCAATTTATATTTGCTTGTTACAAATTACAATATACATAACAGTTCATTAAGCCAAAGAGGAGAACAATAATGATCCCTTGCTTATAGGATTAGATTGGGGTGGCGTAAATATAGAACGGACACTAGAGGGTTGGGATCATTGGGAGCTTAAAAGAGGTAGAAGGAGACCAAAAGTGACATGGTTAGAAGGAATAAAGAAAGATATTATGCAAACGGATTTGCATGTAGCCGACACCATTTTGGGATTAAGGCTTTGATAGACCAATCAATTGATTGTTACCTTTTGTACCATGTCTCCGACGAATTAGGAGAATAAGGAATACAATTTAATAAAACAAATGAATCTCATGTGCACATGAAGATTTAGGAAAGTGTGTTTTGGCTTACAAGGAAAGTAATATATGGTCTAGGAGAGAGCACACATGGTGGGCCAAACTTCAATTAAAAAAAAAAAAAAAAAAACCAAAAAACTTGCCCAAAATGTAATAAACCACTTAGCAAAAAACACATTATGGAACGTCCATATGGGTAAGTACATGTATTTTAATGGATAGGAATATAGGATGGAGTATGTGAAATTAGAAATAGTATGGAAAATCAGGGTTGTTTTTAATAAAATGCACTTTTGTCGCATGTATCCCTTACCTTTAAACCCCTCTATATGAACAGAATTGAATTAAATTAAATTAAATTAAATTAAATTAAATGATATCATAACTTTCAAAAATAAATAATATCATTCCATTGTTCAAATTATGTGCAACAAATTTTATGGCGCAAACTCCAAGACAAGGAAGAAATTAGAAAAGAAATAAACATTAGTTGCACATGATGTTTTGGAAAAGGAAAGTGTTGCACACAATTTGAAACAAAGGAAGTAATTATAGTTATTAGCACTACTGAGATCTTCACATTTGTATGACATACTCTTCCTTTGTCTACGACACTTAGCATTAATGGTAAAAGAAAACTAATTGAATAATTTCTTTAAACACTCTTTGTTTAACTATTGATAGTATGAGAAATGTATACAAAAATTACTTGTTTGCATTGGCTAAATCAAGGGATACAATAAGTAAATAAATTTTTAATCATGCTAACACAAAATCAATGGCCAAATTGCCAAATTGTGAATTGACAATCATGTAAAAGAAAAAACAGACAAACATGTAAAACATTACAAAATTATATTTATGATATTGATGGTACTCCCTCCGTTCCATATTGTTTTGTGCATTTACTATTTGGGGAAAAACTAAGAATAATGTATTATAATGAAAGTTGGGTCAACAAGAAAAAATAGATTTGAGAGAGAATGTGTAAAGAGGGGAAAAGTAAGAGAAAGTGGTAGGTTACCTTATTTAAAAAATAGTAAAAGAATGTCAAAAAATAGAATAAAGCACAATGCACAAATCATTATAGAACAACCAAATGAGGAAAGTGCACAAAACAATATGCAACGGAGGGAGTATCATTTATTCTAAAACTGCACAATTATATTGTACGGGAAGGGGGAGAAAGCTGGTGTCCCCCTAAAAAAAGTCATTTATACCCTTAATGAATTTAATAAAAAAAAACTGCATTAAATGTTACTTACTTCGTTCTTTATCACTTTCATCATTTTCTATTTTTACTTAGAAGTTTCAAATTACTTGCATCGTTTCCATTTTGAGCAACATACCTTTTCTATCTCTCTTCAATCACATGGGACCCCTTTTTTCTTTCTCTCAATCACTCTCCTCTTCTTAAATGTTGTGTTAAGTTACTTGGATGCAACTAAAGAAGAACATAGGTCTTCCTCTATTCACAATCAACACTAAAAATAATCTATGCATGTTTTTGCAATTAATAAACAAAATAAATAATTTGAAAATTTTGACAATTGTAGAAAATTCCCATATAAAATATAACAAATTAATTTTATCTATTGTTTATATTTATATCAATATTATATTAAATTAAATAACAAAACAAACAATACGACATAACAATTATATTTTGGAGAAATTGGTAACAAATACCCTGTTTCGATATACCGTAAAGAGGTACCGATTTCAAAAAATTATGGGCAAATAGGGTATTTAAATAGAATATTTTTCAAAGGGGGTATTTATTTCAAAAGTCAGCCCAAAACAGGGTATTTATTACCAATTTTTCCTTATATTTATCTAGTCTAGAGAAAAATTAGATAGAGTGATAAAATATTAAATTATTTATGATGTCATATTTCTCTAAAAATTATATTAAATAAAATATCAAATACAAAAAAAAAAAAAAAAAACACCTTATATATTATCTAAGAAAATTATACTTAGTCGACTTATAAATTATGGGAAAGCCACTGAAATTTGACACTCAATTTAAAAAAATTATCTATCATATTAAGAATATTACTTCCTTTGTTCTCTTTTGTTTGTCTTGTTTTCCGAAATGAAATTCCTAAATGCTTGACTTGTTTATAATCTTTTCTATTTTTAACTCCTACCTTCTCTATAGTAAAATGAATCATATTTATTACTTTTCTCCCATCATATCAAAGTAAAGTTTAACCATTATGTAGATTACTCGCATAAATTCACTTTTCAACATAGATTTATTATAATATCCCACTATACTAAATAAAAAATCCAATAACTCTMTTTTTAAGTAAGAATCCTATTAAATTAACAAGTTCTCTTAATTAAAGATCCATTTTTCTTAATTCTCACACCAATTCCAAACAAGACAAAAAAAAGGGAACAGAAGAAGTATATAAAAAACACAATTAAATTTTTTAACACCCAATTAACAACTTTCGAGATTTCATCCATCATTAAAATAAATATTTAGCGAATTTAAATTATATAATAGTGTATCACAAATAAATTTAATAAAATTGTGTATCGCTCGGAGACTAATCTAGTTGTATACTAACGAATAGTGAAGCACCTTCTTTATAGCTATTTAACTTGAAATACTTAATTTCTCACTAAATTAAGAATTAGAAAATAAGCACAAGATTTTTAGGTCTTGAAGTGCAACTACACAACAGATTCTTTCTCTCAAATTACCAATTAAATAAAGAAAAGATACAAACGGGATGATACTAAAAACTAAATCGCTAAAATGTTCTACAATTTTCACATGATTCACCAAAATACAATCAGTTTAATATCATCTTATCCTCATGATATTCATGATAAGGTTGCACTTTATCGAATATTTCTTTAGATATCTCAAACAAGGAGTAGATAAAAAGTTACTTCCTCCGTTTTCTCAAATATTGAACAGTTACTATATACGAAAATTTCATATTAATTGCACCACTTTCATTTCTTTCCTTTTTTGGAGTAGGGACCACAATTAAAATACTAATTTTTCTCTCTTTTATGTGGGGATCACAATTAAAATACTATTTTTTCTACACCTACTTTATTAAAATATTTATCAATACACCTACTTTAATCTTTTTTCTCTCTTTTTTGCCCCCCACCTACACACCTCATCACTCTCAAATTTTGCCTCAACAACCATGAAAACCAAATTGGTGCAATATTTGGGAAACGGAGGAAGTATTTTGAATTCTAAACTACAGCTAGTATTTTGCATGGGCATGGGTTAATAAACCTGATTGTATATGCAAGCTTACAATTCCTTACAATGAATGACCTAAAAAGGAAGGTACAAGACCAAATGTAATATTGATACAAGAAAGAAGATTAAGTAATTTATATATGATTAAAAAGGATGTATAGCTCAAATGATAAGTGACTTCTATTCCAAGTGGGAGACACAAGTTTAATTCTTGGTAGCCACCTTTTTCATGAGGGTAATTGCAATTTAAGATTATACCAATTACTGATGCTAAAAGAAGGTGTCACATGGCAAATTGCAACATTCTCATTGTTCACTAATATTTAATATTGATTTATAATGTTTTTTAGCTCTACGACAGGATTCTACAAGTTGTCACAAATGAGCCTTTATGGCATTCTTTGGAGCAAAAATTATTACAAAAAAAAAATATTAACATTGAAAGACATGTACCTATAGTATCAAGACTTGTGGAGACAGGAACAATCCCTGAATGTGATATAACCCCATGTGACGCCCTAAATCCTATAACACCACAAAAACCAGATGGTAATCGAACACCACCAACAGCATCAACACCTGTCAACATAGCAACCTTAATTAATAAAGCTACATAAAATTATCACAAAAAATATGCAAAAAGCATAGGAAGAAAAAGGCCTTCAGCTCAAATTTAAAAGCATAGATCCTTAGCAAGGAAGTTTGGAATAGAAACCATAATGACCTCACAAAACCATGAATATGCAATAGACATTTGGAATTATTATCCTACTAACGAACTCCATATAAATCCTAGAATCTTGTCATTGATATTGTATATCAATCAAGGAAAGAAGATATTGAAGACAAATTTTTAAATACTAAAAATTGAAAATTAATTAAGAATTATAATGAATCCCATTCACACCGGCCCCCTTTGGCTTGACTTCATGCAAACTGCCACATCTTTTTGCCAATTTGCCATAACCACCACTTTTAACCGACAAAAGTAGAACATGAATCATGATAAAAGGTAGAGTCATATACTAGTTTATCAGTAAAAACTGATGTATAACCTAAAAAATTATGCTTTTCTACCATTTATTCAAAGGTCTTCAATTGAAGTTTTTCTATAGACAGTGGAATYTTTCCTAACCAACAATTACACAAAATGACAAATAGGAGGCTTCATCAAACTTAATGAAAAAGGAGTTAGAAGCCACTGGGTTGGTCATTACTGCAACCATGGCTAAATGGAGGAAAATCGGGTTGATCCTGTTAACCTTTAGTCAAAAAACTTAAAATATATTATCTAGCTGCAATGTTGTGCAAAGAAGCCAAAATAGATATATCTTCTCATAAAGCATGCATCTATAATAATTCAACTTCTTTTCAACTCCTTGGTACTAAAGATTTAAAAGGCTGGCTGATATAATTTTTTCCATCAAAGGCAACGAAATTCAAAGGAACACAACAAAGATGATACAGTTATATATCCAGATGTAAGAAGTCTTAWTCAGCTTACCCACAGAGAAGTCAACAAGGTTAGCAGCAACGGAAACAGCAGCACCACTACAACATCCCCCTGGAACTCTATCATACGCACCAGGATTTGTTGGCATACCATAGTGCTTATTCTCTCCAGTGACACTGAAATAGTAAGTGGTGAATGTGAACAAAACAAATGCAAAACTGGCATCTTGATGCAGCCCACGAGGGAATCTACGATCTTCAAAACACTTTCTTGCTAATGTTCAAAACAGAAAGGAAAATTGAATTCAACACATCACAGTTTATAATTAGAAGTTTAGAACTAGGCCACAAGCCCACAACTCATATTTCAAAAGATTGTGCACTTCATTAAGCAAAAGAGTAGATGACACAAGCTCACACCAAATTGCAACAGTTATCAGAACCATGAAAATTAAATAATCTTTGGAAGTAGAAACTTCGTGACAAAGTTTGCAAGTTTATGCCCTATGAGTCTATGAGTCTATAGCATGTAAAAAGAGGATCCCAAATCACCCAAAATGTAGTACATCACCTGTAAGCCATCTCATCGACGACCGTTTTCCCAACACAAGTAGCACCACCGTCAACGAGAACTGACACCACGGAAGCAGTCTTCGAAGCAGGCTCATGAGTACTTGCCCAATCTGGATTGCCAAACCCAGTCACGTACCCCGCAATGTCAATTCTGCACATACCATTTGGGATTAAGGGAACGAATTACAATCCACTGCCTAGAAAAAGAAGAAAAAAGGATGCAAAGTAGATTTGGGTATATCACATCAATCACAATTCACAAGTTTAAAGTAAAATAAAACAATGAAATATAATCCCATTATTATAGCATCAAAAACAAAACAACAAAAACCCCCTATATACAATGAATGCATAATATACCCATTCCACTCATTCGACTTCCATGAAATCCAAGCAACCAAAACAATCACAAAGCATTGAAAGTAGCCCAAACTAGACAATCCATTATTGGGTATTTTGCAACTAATCAAAACTCTTTCATATCAAATACATAACCCATTATAATATAAGCAATAATAATATAACCCAAAAAAATAACACTAAAAAAACACTTACAAATCAGAAACAGAAAAAGAGAGAGAAGTAAGAGGATTAGGAGCTTTAGGAGGAGCAGGTTGAGGAGGAGGAAGTAATTGAAGTTTCTGAATGAAGGCTCCAAAATCTTCTTTCACTGATTTTTTAAGCTTTTTAGTCATAAGTAGAATACCAGCAATTCCTAATCCTAGCATAACCCATAAATTTGGAGAAGAAGAAGCCATTGAATAAGGATTGAAGAGGGTTTTTGGGTTTTTGAGGGGGGGGGTTGGAGTTCGTGTGTTTGTGGTGTTGAGACTTGAGAGATTACGAAAAACTAGTTCTCTTCAAATCATTTACGTCATCGCCTTGGATTTTGGGATGAAAACTTTGGCTACATATATACGGAGTACTTACATACTTCCCATTATTAAGTGCAACAATTCTCATTTTTTAACAATTTTAATATTTTCTCCGTTTTTTATTAGATGCACCATAAAGTGATTGAAGAGAGATTAATGAATATCTTAAGTGTGGTTCCAAGATGCATCATTCTTCTTTTTGCTTTTTTTATTGGGGACTACACTTAAAATATTCATTAATTACTTTTTGTGGGGACACTACTACATTAAAAAAACTAATGCAACACCAATATGCAACGATTTGAGTTAATGCAACAACAATATGCAACGATTTGAGCTAATGCAACGTTTTGTTGCAACGTTTGAGACTATTGCAAGTGTTTAATGCAACACTTTAGACTAATGCAACAGTTTTGTGCAACAATTAAAAGCAACTGTTGCATTAGGTGGTAAAATGCAACAATACTAATAACAAATGCAACGGTTTCTGAAAAGTGTTGCATTAGGTACATGAAAATTCCCTCCCATATTTTCCCAAAAATTTTGAAACTCTGTCCTTTACTTTTCATTGTTCTTTTTTCACACATTTGTCTGCTCGCTCAAGCATGAACCAATTGTTTGGTTCTACCTCCTCATTCCTCAAAATATCCTCCCTAAATCCCCAACCCTTCATCATTATTATCAATATCTAATTCATCATCTTCTCTAATCATCATTTGATTCTCATCTAATTGACGAATGGAAATTCATGGAATTCAACATCCATTCTCAATAAAAAAACACTAACCATAAATTTGGGAAAGTGATTTCTTAGAAAGTAATTCACGAAAGAGAGATGAGCTTAGCAATAACATGAACCCTATCTCAGGTATTTCCCCTCTTTAATTTCAATTTTTATTATTTGAAATTCAATTGAAGTAATTGTTGTTACTTCGCAGTTCTTCTACTATATCTTTGTCTCGTTTTTTTTTTAATTTACTTTTTGGTTTTTGTTTTTGTATCGAAAATCTGCGGATCCTTCATTCAATTAGGTTTGTTATCAACATAACAAGAAGCAATCGTATCAGGTAATCCATTTGTTTTTTCTTTTTTTCCTTTCATATTGTTTGAGTTAGGGTTTTGATTCTGAAGACCCGCTTGCAATTCCTTTGTTGTTGCGTTTTTAATTTCAAGTTTGTATTGAATTGCATTATTCACTAATGGCTAATGATGAAATAACATCATTGAAGAGCCATATTGATGGTTTAGTTGTAGAAATTGAGTAAATTTTGGTGTTACTTAACTTAAAATGTTTTGTTTGARATTCAACTATAATATGGCCATTATATATGTGCAAATTTTGGATATTCAAGTGTTTTCTAATAGACTTTCATTTCGTAGGATTTTATCTATTTCAATTCAGAGGATTTTCCATAAGTTCGAAGAATTAGAATTTAGGGTTCGAATTGTTTAATTATGCGTCAAGCACTTGATTTTTGATAGATAATTAGTGGTTTCATTCCCTCGCATCTAATTTGTTTAATTTAAGATAAATTTGTTTCTTCTGTTCAAGTGATTTATTTTCTTTATAAATCCAGATTATTGCAGTCAATTGCGGTTCAGATTATGGGCAGGGCTACATGGCGATTGTTGATTAATACTTTGTATTATATTTTCAAGATGCCACATTCTTTAAAATACTCCGTAAGTTCTGTTTGTAAAATTATGAGTACAAAATCTTTTGCGAATTTGTGTAATTGCCAATTTGATTATACAATTCAGAAAATGTAGGTTTATTGCTTCAGTTCATCTAAATTTTGTATACAAAAATGATAAACAATCTTGAAATGTTTGCAAGGAGGTGTTYTGTTGGCATGTGTCTCTGTTTCTACTTATAAATTGAACATGCACGAAAGTATCACATGATGCCTTTAAAAACATCATAATTTGATTAATGAGAAAATATATGTTAACATTTGTTGTGAGGATCAAAGCCTACGAGTACGATTAGATTGCAGGCATGAATTCTGAATTTTTTTAGATATATATTCACAATTTGCTTCATTGTCTATCAGTCTCTTGTAGCTATCAAATTGTTAAAAACCTTCAAATATCTAGTTGACCTTATTTGTCAAAAATATCGGGTATCAACCTTTCACTATTGATAAATTACAGATTCTATACAACTCTATCATGTTTTAAACAAAATTCTTTGTGATGATCATTAGTTTTAGGAGGTATAATATATGTTACTTGTTGAGTTGTATCACCTATTGAGATCCTGTATTATGATCATGGTTCCGTTGAATTGTTGGTTTTGCAGATATGTTGTATGTAGACATAATTTCTATCCTTTCATGGTTACTTTATCCATTTCTCTATCATTTTATTGATCTGTTGTGCATTAAGGCCTTAGTTAGATGTATGCTGCCATAAATTTTGGAAATTCTGMTGGTCAAACCTTTAATGACAGAGGCAATTGTTGTGGGCATAGTATTTTAGTCCCAAAAGAATGAAGATGCAGTTATGAGTATGAGATTTTTCGTGTCAACGAATTATCCTTTTAAGAATCGTAGTGCTAGACCCTCCTTTTCCTGATACGCTTGGTTTCTATGATAGATGTACTATTGTACGCACAAGTTGGTTAAGTACTATTTGTTTTAAAATAAGATTGTCATTTGAGAAAATAAATGGWCAAGTATGGCCATTATATATGTGCAAATTTTGGATATTCAAGTGTTTTCTAATCGACTTGCATTTAGTAGGATTTTATCTATTTCAATCCAGAGGCTTTTAGATTGGAATTTATATGTAGTTGCTAGAGTTTTAATTGATTATAATCGATATGTATGCTATAAATGTTTTTCCGGAGCTCACTTTTTTGTAATTTCACTTCTAATATGTTAAATTGTTGATTGTACTAGGCTACTTAGCTGAATTACCTTTCAGCATTTGTCTACATATCTACATTCTGCTCTTCTGTAATGTCAAGTTTGATTATGATTATGATGTAATCCTCACCCTCCAAGCTTGGTTGAAGTATTGCTGCTGTGACGACCCAGACACAGAGGCAAGACCCTCCATCCTATAGTGGTGGTGCTGCTGCTGCGAGGCTCCCTCCTAGTGCTGTGAGGCTTCCACTTGTTGCTGTTGCATCTGCATCTACACTACTCCTGTCTGCTGCTGCCTTACCTACACCACCACTCATGGCTGCCGGGACCTAGGGAATTGAGCCGCCTGCCCTGCAGCATTGCTCTGTTGCTGTTGTCCTGGGACAGAGCCCAAGTTAGGCCCCTGCTGCCCAGATACAATAGCCAAACCAGCCCCTTGGTCATCATCGGTTTCAAACAAAAGGATCGTGTGTCGTAATTAATATGCAATACGAGTTAGATTTTATTTTGAACTAGAGTGAGCTAGCTTTATTTTGTTGACAAACATTSTTGTAATTAAGTTGCATATTTTGATATTAATATAAATATATATGTTTTAGTTATGATGATCCTCTTATACTTAGTTATCTTTGTTATTAATTATTAATAGTTCTATGATTAGTAAATATAATAATATTATTTAATTTATATATATATATTAAGTTTAAGTGTTGCGTTAGGTAATATTTTTCAAGTGCAACGGTTGAAATTTTGGTCAAAACGTTGCATTAGACCTAATGTAATAGTTAATTTTTATAATTTAAATTGTTCCAAAAGATAAAATTAAGTGTTGCATTTATCTAATGCAACGGTTGAAATTTGGTYAAATCGTTGCATTAGACCTAGTGCAACAGTTAATATTAGGATATAAGTCGTTGCAAAAGAAAAAATTGAATGTTGCATTTATCTAATGCAACGATTCATAAGGAGTTAAATAAATGTTGCATTAGGTCATTTTTGGTGTTGCAGTAGACCTAATGCAACGGTTCAAACATTTTTCTTAATATCGTTGCATTAGGCTTCAAAAAGTGTTGCATTAGACCTAATGCAATGCCTTCAAATGCAACGAATGGAAAACTGTTGCATAAGGGGTTTTGCAACACTTTTTGAAGGCTATTGCAATGATTTTTGGTGTTGCAATAGACTTTTAATGTAGTAGTGGGACCACATAACTTTTCTCACTTGTTTTACATGGTTTGACCCTTAGAAATCAAGTGGAGTGCGGGTAGTTGTTTGAAAAAGGCTAAGTGTATAAAGCGTCAAGTGTTGTAAATTTGTTGAGTGATGCATTACTAATGCAAGTTAAGTCAAAGTAAAATCCCCAGTGCAAAAAAGAAAAAAAAATGCAAAAAAATGTTAATAAAAACACAAAAAGGGAAATAAGTCTCAAAGTTCAAGTTTGGCAAAGTGGAATGGGAGAAAGCAAGCAAGTGCAAAAATGAGATTGCCTCCCAAAGTGTGTGAGTTGATGAGAGTTGGGGAAATTTTCCCCAAAGTTTTTGGTTTGATGTAAACTCCACTTGCTAGGATTACCACCACAAGCCAAATGAATTTGTCCACACGTACGCATTGCCTGCATTACAACCCTATAAGCCCTTTCACTTTGGGAGTTGAGTCACAAAAGGTGGAGGGAGTCACAAGTACCTCGTATCATTTTGGATGTCTAAGTGCGACGTGCCTCTACACATTATTAGGTACTCTCACTCTTTCTTCGAGTCCTTTCTTTGGATTTTGAGTTGTCACCAAGCTTGGTTCGATTTGAGGCCGAGGAGGGTAGCCTTGGAGAGAGGATGAGAGTGTATTGGCTTAATTTCATGCAAGCACTACAAGAAAATAGCGTAAATAGTGACACTTTACCTGTGACGCTTCAATGAAGGATCGCACATTATTCTGTGTGGGAACTACACAAAAAACTATTGTGACACTTTTAACCGTTCCAACCAATATTAACATGAAAGGCGTCTCCATTAATTTAAAAAATCACATGATAAGCACAACTATGAGAGATTAAGCGGCATTGTAAAAATTTGAAGGAAAATCCCAATTCCAAACTTCACTTTTTTTTAAACTGTTCCGCTTATTATGGCTACCTCAAACCTCAATGCTCTTCATTCTTCAACCGTTCAATCTCTTCATCTCTAAGGTTGAAGTCCTTAACAAAGATTTGGTGATTTCTCTCAATTCCTAATTTTTCGTTCTCCTCGAGTACTATGTTAACTACAATGAAAAAGCTCCAAAATTGAAACAAAAAAATCCAAAGGCTTCTTGTCAATTTCACATTTCGAATTAGGTGTAATTTACCAGAGAATGAAGCCTGTTATTAGTATTTTCACAAGCGATTTTGAGAAGAAAATGTGGGTAAGAAAATTTAATTTCAATTTAATTCTAAAGAAACAAATTCTAGTTTTAGCAATTGAGTTTTTTTTTGGTTGATTTCAATTCTCAAATTTTAGGGAATTACAGCAAATTTTGTGCACATTTGTTCTAGTAAATTAAAAGGTTCATTTTTTTCTCTAATTTTGTGGCAAATTTGTGCATTTGTCAAGCAACTTTCTGAAATTTGTGCAGCTAATTTTGGTTAAATCGTAAATTAGGGCCGAAACATCTACTACTTTGCGAACTTGAGGGAAATTCGTGAGTTAGGGCTGAAATTTCAGCAGAAAATTTGGGAAAGTTTGAAACTTGGACTACGACATTATGTACTTACATGGCGAATTAAGGCTACAACTTTAAATCTTCAATCAAGGTTAGTTCCACTGCTTGTATATTATTAGTTCCAAAATTTGGATTGAATTTGTTTATATATTTAGGGGTTTAGAAATGGATTCAAATTAAATACGATCGTTTAGATGCTAATGGTTAATCAAAGTCTATAATTCTAATTTACTTTGTTAATTTTTGTTGTCATTCATCACACCAAATAGGCTAGGAAGACTAGAATAGTAATAGTGTAATACTTCGTATAAGATTTGTCCTTTTTTTTACGCTACTGAATTCTTTTCTCATAATGCACACTTATTAGCTCTTTGGTTGTAAGACTGATCTTTACTGGTATGGTTGTAGTGCAAACAACGGTTAAACTACTCATCAGTATTTTGAATCTTGAGCTTTCGATATTGTCTTACAATGGTAATCTTTGTCTATTGACACCTCGAAATGCTTCAAAACCCGATTATTTGTAACTAGTAGTTTAAGTTTACCTAAAAAATTATGATTAATTTGAATAGTTATTTACTTAATCATTGTCTAATGAAGGTATTGATGGAACTTGTGGTGTAGGGAAAGGTAAGGCTTCTAATCATATTTGTTGTAGTTARCTAGAAAATCTTTATCAGTAATTCTGGAGCAAATCCCTTCTATTTGACCACCAACCTAGAAATGTCATGCCCTTTTTTGTATTAACACATGATTTAATTGGAATAATAAAAAGTGAGATGTAAGGATGTTTATTTTTACTCAGCAATTGAGAGACCTTTGCTTCTTGTAACACACAAGTTGTATTATATTACCTTCAATTAGGTAAACCACAGCTATACAATAACCCTTCTTTTCTTTATCTCATGTGGGAATTGAAGTGTCGCACATCTATTATAAATTATAATAATGGAAGGTGTGTGGGTATGTAGTGCATGTCAATCACAGAATATCATATTGCCATGTCTCTTTAATGCTACCCTGAGGCAGCACTAGGATTTAATTTTTTCAGTCCTTGAGACAATTTAGTCTCACTTTGATGCCTGTAATGTCCAGATCACAACAAGAAAAAGATGCGCGGGCGACCACGTTTAGCGACCGATAATCGGTCGCTAAACGTGGTCGCCTTTCCCTTCGTCGCTAAAATTTTTTAGCGACCGAAATTCGGTCGCTGACCAATTAGCGACCGAAATTCGACTGACAAAATAGAAAGAAAATCGAGGAGGAAAAAAAATTAGCGATCGATTTTTTGGTCGCTAAAAGGTTATTCCCGCTTTTTTAAAAAAAAAATGCACGTGCGTTTTTTCACCATTTGGTTTTTTGTAAATGTAATATAAAAATAAATATTAATGAAAAAYAGAACAAATATACAAAAATTAAGTTTTATATTAGATAGAAGCAAGTTGTAATACATGCATGAGTAACTCATTATAGTTTCTAAAATTTTCAAGTGAAAATGTAACAAATAATAAAGTACGATAAAATAAATCCAAATCTAACTAAGAACTGCTACGACGCTATGAAGGCTCCAGAACCACCAGAACCATCTGTGCGGTCGTCGAAGAAGCGTCTAGGAAAGGGAGGCGGATCGCCGAATTACCTCATGAAAGCGTCCATCTGTGCCTTCATCTGCTCCATATACACAGATTTAAACTATGTACTAAGAACACAATATACCCAAAAGCTCCTTATGGTTTACATTTGCATGTTAGCCAATACGGCGGATCTCCTTAATCTTGTTGGCTGAGAGGCACCAGATGGCACCTCATCTAATCCTTGGGTGTGTGACTGGGACTTTCGTCTCCTCTTCCTCTGAGATGGTCCATTTGAAGGTTGGCTTTCTGGCTGGTTTGGCTCATTATCTTCATCTACCAATTCTGCCTTGGTAATTGTATATGGCCAAGGTTCTTAACAACGAGGACAAWCCTTTTCGACCTGAAAATGACATGCACTAGATACTTAATCAACAAACCCCAATTGCAGATGGAAAAGGAACTCAAAAAGGCCTTAGAAAGACTAATGTATTAGCCCGCTCTTTGAGAAAACTTCTTAATGAGACAATACTTGTGCATTTGGAAAGAACAACCTTCATTTGGGCAAGAATCAGCCTGTTACAATAGTGGCACAAGTAAAAGTCAGCGAGTAAAATATATTAGACTAATTACTCARTKTGTCAACCTCAAGTGATTAGCAAGTTCTCARCTCTAATAAAAATGGAGTACAGTAGCAAAAACACAATCATGGAATGTCGTTCGTAACATAAATTTCACACCCATATAAAATCCCATTGATAAAGAAATAAAAGACATAATCACCCTGGTATTTAGCTTCAATGATACTAATGAAAACTTTGCATTTGTCATTTTGCATAACTTTTGCCTATGCATATCGTCTGCTTCCTACAAATCACTATTATTTTACTGATTGGTGGGCTCGGAATCAAGCTTATTGGAATCAATGTGTACCTTATGTTTCTAAAATTATAGGAGTATTAAAGCAATTGTTAGGTGCARATTAGGACTTCTAACTCGAACTAAAATGAGTACTAATGATAGGAGTTGGATGACTCAGTTTATGTAATTAGATTGCACAACTCTACTCATTTCTGATATGCCTTCCTAGAAGGGATATGGGAACTAGTATGAATTTCAGTTTTTGGTGTATCGGTTTGTTCTTAATGAAGCTTCTACTTACCAAAATGAAGGAATTTGAGACCAAAGACCATGGTGACCTTCCCTTCAGTACTATTTAGTGTATAATCATCAGCTATCTATATGATAAAGATAAATCTCCCCAAGATGAGAATAATGAGATAATTAGTTCATATCTCCCCAAGTGATTTTGTATAAACAAGACAAAAAAAATCGGCTTTTTAAGTGAAAAGAGGAAAAATTAACATAAGACAAATACGCCTGATGACCCGTTAAACTTACTACTTTTTTGAATAAAGAACAGTACAAACACAGATAAAATGAAAGCAAAAAGATATTATTACAAGAGTACATAAAAATGACTGTTTACTTACAGGTCGATAGTTTCTTGCTTTGTAGAGTTCTTCCCATATCCAAGAATTCTGAAGCTTCTCCCAATAACTTTTCATCTTTGAGCCCTCATGCAAGAGGTCAAAAGCAGATTCTGCTGCTAGCATTCCTTCAACAATCCATTATTAAGAAATTTTAAATCATTATCARCAACAAATAATAAGTTTGATCAAAGGATTTCATTTTTTGATTTTTTTTCATGAATAACATATCATTTGATCTACWGAAGATCACATCTAAGTTAGGACCTAGGACATTGCTAAATATGAAGAATTCTGACGAAAGAAAAGAATAATACAAAGAAAGAAGTAGAAGAAGAAACATAYTGTATTTGAAATARGTGCAAACAAGGCACTTTCCTCTACATGCAAAATTGTTCCAATATTTGAATTACTAGATGAATGCAAGAGTCAGAAATTAACCTCCGAAGCATTGGCATGTGAAAGTAGATAAAATAAAGTTTATAGGCTTGCCTAGGGGCAAGGAGTAAATTAATGAAGTCTATAGGCGTGCCTAGGGGCAAGGTGATAGAGTTCTAGCTCCTTAGTGCAGCACAAGACAATTTCAAAGAGGTACAAGAAAAGCGTGCATTAGTTTTTCTAACAACATTTAAATTTTGATTACAGACTTAGAGTTTGCCTCATGACCTCACCTTATGCCAAGGCTCCTGGACCTCTATTGCCTTAGTGTGCCTTGCACCTTGTTGTAGTTTGACAACAAGGTATACCTTTTCAGGGATTCATATGTAAAGTAAATAAAATACATATCAAGGGAATAAGGGGGAATTATTTATATGTATGTACAAAAAAATTAAACCTACAAGTTCCAAGTGCCTACAGAGTTACACCACTAGTACATTCTTGTATAGTTGTATACTCACATAATGAAGGATGTAAATGAAATGATGATTGGCATATCATATAAAGGCACATTGTGGCAAGTATATTTATTTGAGGTAAACATAAGAGAGTACCTGATTTCATTGCCGTATGTGTTCCTTTTATTTTGGGAACATTTAAAAAGCCAGCAGAGCACCCTATTATTACGCCTCCAGGGAAAACTGGATATGGAATAGACTGAAATTCGGCTACCATCACATTTGAATTTATTRTACAGTAAAGTAGTAACAAGAGATAATGTAACATATGAAACTGTACCTAAACAACGRCCTATGTTTTGTAGTTATCGATGCTGGTTACTTTAGTTTGATTTCTACCTCACTATCTAATTACATTCTGATAAACATCCTTTTTCTTTCCCTGAACTATAACTGCATCTCTTTTCACAGTCTTGTTGATATGGTGAAGAAAATTATTTGAAGCAGTAAGATTAATGTTAATGTTGGAAATGGTAACTAGTCGACACATAGCCACAAATTGCAATTGGAGAGTTTTCCTAATAGCAAAAGATATTTTGGAGTATGAACAACTAAGTAKGATGTTAGTTTGCAAAATTACTCGTGTAGTTTGTTTTTGTGAGACATTGATGTGTCCATATAATATCTTTTGTACTTAGATTGTTTGAGCCATTATTTTAAACTGTCTTATTGTTCCTTGAATCTAAGCTAGGGTGTTTGGTTGTTGTGAAACTAGCTTGGTGCTAATGTTTTATTTAATATGATTGCAAAATATTCTTTGTGCTTTGGTCTCTTTGACATTCCTAAAGTTTTGTTATTCTTTTTCTTCTAGGGAAGAAGGTTGACAGGATAGCTGAACTTGCAAAGCCAGAGAAAATTACAGATAGAACAGATTGACAGGTTCTTGTTTCTCATCTAGCATATAAAATATTCTTTGCTTAATTAAGACACATCTTAGTGTTATGTTTTAAGTCTAATATTCTAATGCTTGTACTTTGTATATCATTTATTTAGCTTTGTGAAATTGTTATGTCTTACTTGAAGCTCTTTTAATCATATGTTGCATGTTAAGTTAATTTTAGCCTTCATTCTCAAAACTCCACTTCTAGATGGTTGTTTTAATTACTTTTGTTTTAGGTTAACTGTAGTATAAAGAAACATACTGGAATTTTATACTTTGATATTCATAATGTCTTTGTTGTTGAATCGGAGACTACTAATATGGGTATCTAGTTAGTAATACCTTTACTTCATTTGAGTGACCATTTATTAAGTGATTGTCGATGATTTTGATCAGATTGTTTGTCCACTTTACTTTTGAGGAATGTTGGAACTAACTCAAGACTTCAAATATAATTTAGTGCACTRAAATTGTTCTCTTAAAGAAACTGAAATCATATTTACTTTATTGGGTTCGTTTGTGAACAAGAAACTGAATTTTGATTGCTTAGAATAAAAGAGTATGCAACTATGTAGTTATTGTCAAGGTTTAGATGAAACATGTTTAATTTCTATTTTTCTTATGGTTGTATGGTTGTTAGATGGATTTTTTCCTACTATATTTTGGATCAAAAGGCCATGGTAGAGCTGTTGTAAATTTATTGCTTACTTTGTAAAAGAACGGCRCTGTTTTATTCACTTGTGTTGATTATCGAAACTTGTAATATCAATTAATATAAGGTTTATATATGAAGGCACAATTTAATCTTGAAAGCCTATTAGCTCAATTGGTAAAGCAATGTGTTCTTACACATGAATGTAGGTTCGAGTCCTACATAGGCAAAACTAATCGTGATAATTTTTAATATGCATATTATGTTAAAAAATCATTTTAATTTAATTTAAGTACAATGCATATTATGACGCTTTTGAGTGTCTCATATTTTTTAGGTTTTTCGTTAATTACTTTGACCCAAAAAAGAGTCAAAATATTTTTTTCACATGGACAGTAAAAAGCGTCACAATATATAACATTACATAACTACGCTGAAAAATAAGGACACTTTTAGTGACGCTTTCTAAAATCATCGCAATTGAAAATTGTGACGCTTTTTATTGTCACTATACGACAAAAAAAGCGTCCTTAATGACCTCATTTTTTTTGTAGTGAAGCTTTGCTAAGTTGCATACACTTCATGATGTTTCCTTGATGCTTGCTTGACTCCTAGTTGGGGGCACATCCTTTACGCTCATTAGCGTCCCCAAAGGTCCTCATGAAATCCATTTCCAAGAGACACTTTGTTTTTCTATCCACATTTTCACTTTCTTTTTGTTTTTCCACTTGTGTTTCCTTGTGTGTTTTTGAAAACCTTTGCCTTAGTTTTTGTTTATTTATGGAGTTGTGGGATTTCTCCTTGGAAACCCTCACGAGACCAACCTCTTCCTTTTAGATGACTTGGGGGTTTAAAGGGCTTGTCACTAGTTGCTAAACGTGACCGTGATTCCTACGATAGTGAGTTAGTGTATAGTTTTCTWTCTTTCTCCTTTCTTTTGTTTTGCTTTGCTTGAGGACGCACAAAGGTTCTAGTTAGGGAGAGTTGATAAGTGCCAAAAATGGTCACATTTAGGCACTTATTTCTCTTCTATTTTAGCCATTTTGTGTGTTTTCGACATCATTTACTAGCCTTGTGGTTAGTTTTTCACTTTGTATAGCTTTGTGGAGTTTTTGTGGTTTTTAGTGGTTTTCTTAGGTTTTTAGGTTACTTTCTCCTTATTTCTATTCTTTGCTCTTAGTTACAAGTGTTGTGTGTTGTTACAAGCTGCCTTGGTGTATATTTGATAGTAATGTGCTTAGTTACAAGTTGGCATGGTTTTATTTGCAAAGGTTGTGCTTTAAAGCGTTGCTTTTTGTACCTTAACACATTATTCGRGACATATCTTTCTGCACACTTTTAATTTGCATGTGAGACTTTTTTAATTGTAAAGTAAACTTCGAGAGCTTTCCAATGATATATTTGCATTCCGAGCACCGAGCACAAAGTTATGGCCGTTGGAAGTTAGGGAACAAAGCTGCAAGCAGAGGCAAAAGCGAGCCCTTCTCTCTCTTTTTCCTCTCCCAGGCAGAAGCAAAGGTGAGTGATAGAGCGTCGCCAACCTATCAAATAATAAACCTAACTCGGTCTCACTAACTAGTAGCACGGGCAAGAAAGGGTCGAACCCATGAGAGGCGTTGAATCAACCATCGAAAAATCAATGTTTAAACAAGCTAAGTCAACTAGTGCTTTGAGGATTGTTTGTCACTAAACTAGTTTATAGCTAGAATAAGGTAACAAGTTACTTTGATAAAAAGCGTCTGTAGGCAATGGCTACCACCACTCAAATTATACAACAATTCGCAATCAAACAAGGGATCGATTCAAGTTGGATCAATATGGAACGTTCACCTAAGACACCTAACTATCTCATCGATCTAGAAGGATTGCCTACTTCGTGGATTACAACCTATTTCATGGTTAACAATTCACAAACCAAGCTTGAAACCAAAAAACTGACAACAATGTTCCTTGAACTAAAATTCCTATCTTCGCATGGTCTTTTAGTCAAGCAAGTCCAAGGAAGCCTACTACCTAACTTCATCTCTCGATCCTTCGTTAAGAGACAAAAAATTAATAGACTTGTGTATCAATCCACAGAACTAGCATGAAAACCCCTTTAACAAGGCTTAATTTACTCCACAAGAATCAAAACCCACACAAACAATTAGCAATCCATGCAAATTTGGGTTTCAACCAAACCTAGAAAATTAACTACTCAACATGCTTAAAAAACCTAAAAACAAACATAATCAAATATTTTAAGCAAGATCTACTTCATAGTAACGTAGCAAAATCAATTAAAACCCTTAAAATTGTTGTAACCAATCATGATTACTTATAAAGAAAAATTAAATAAATAAGTGCAAAGATAGAAAGAAGTTACTTAGACTTTTGATTAAAAAGAAGAGTTGAAGAATCCAAGTACAAAGCTTCCAGAATTGCAAGAGAAGTTTGACAGAAGATCAAGCAATAGTGCCAAAACTAAGTAATTTACTATAAGAGAGGGAGAGAGAAAACCAAGCTAAAAGTGTTATTGAAGTGATGAGAAATGAAAATTACAATCCAACCAGTCAGAAGAAAAGCCAAAAAAACATAAAACCAATCCCCCAATCAAAAGAAATAACTAAACACTTGAAAATAAATCCATAGCGACAGTAGGCAATAGGGCAGCAGCCCACCAATCTTGCAGAACAAAAGCAGGACATAGGAGCAAAGTAGTGGCAGGTGTTAAGCGCTACAGGGCTATAAGTGCGCTACTAGAGGAAAATACAAACAGCTCGAAAGGGAAAGTAGCGGCCAGTAAGCGTCAGTACTAGCCGCTACATCATCAACTCCTTGAAACGTCATAACTCTACCTGCTCGTCCGATCTGGGCATGTCAATATTCATCGTTTCGAGCTTAACGGAACAGCTTTCATTACCCGACCAGAAGTCGCCTCAAGAATGATCATTCGTGCTGGATTATACTCTATTAATTTGCCCAACAGCCTCCAGAGTCTCAATAGTTGCCGTCAAAACTATGACCAGTGGTCGATCCGCCGAAACTCCGAAACGGGGGAGCTCAAGACACTGAAAATCACACCAAAAGATAGAGAACGGAAACGCGCTAAAAAGGCCATTAGAAGGTAGAAGAATATCAAGACAGACTCATGAAATTGATAATCCATTGACTCAAACAACGGATTAAAAGAAACAAAAGACTCTAAAACGGATATAATAACCCTACATCAAACTCCCCAAGCTAATGTTGGGGCGAGTGTGTCATCAAAGAACTAAAAGCAAAGGGAGGAGAATGAAAGGACGGTCACTGAAAGGAGCCGACTTACTCAAACGCTAATGAAAAGACTCTTATTGCATGGTGTCTAACACTAATCGGACGACGAGAACAGATGACTTCAACTAGCAAGCCAAGGAAGTGACCAAAAGTAGATGGAGGCCCAAACCAAAACGATCCAGGAACCAACCCACTCCCGTGATCACATCCATTCCTCATGTACCCATATGACAGTAAACTCACTCCGTGAGGGAGTATTCAAGAGCTAGAGTAAGAGGAGAAAGAACGATCTCTCATRGGTCCCGTGAGTGGTGCTCGCTCAATAGACTTGACTCGTGACTTTTTATTCAACTTGGAATCAAAAGGACTTTTCGGGGTTGTAATGGGGCTTTGGTGAAGGTATAGATAGGCTTTTTAGGTGGTGGTAAACCTAAGAGAGGCATTTACAACCAAATATCGAACCAAACCTAGAAAACTTATCACTAAGCATCGGAAACAACTCCGGAAGAACGTAACAAGGCCAAACTACTAACCGAGGCACAAAACTATACAAGTGCCCAAAATCAAACAAAGAAGAAGCAACTAATTATATACATACTACTAACAACATATTTTTGGTGATCGCACTTGCTTTGAGGATGATATGCAATGTGACTTAACAAGTTACGATCTTTTATGAATTTTCCTCCTTTTTTTTTGTTTTTGTTTTTTTTTAATTTTTTTAGAAAGACCAATAATATTTACAAGAACTAAAAACTACTAATATTTACATTACTAAACTATTACTAACCGAATATATACAACGAAACGAACCAAATCTATGCTTCTCTAGCTACGGGATACAAAGCGGGGTTAAGGCTTGTAATGGGCTAAAAGAAACGAAGGCTAAGGCTCAAAAGGGGAAACAAGGGAGAAAATGAAAAGAATAAAAATAAAAATAAATGGAACAAACCTAAAGGAAAAACTTACAAAAATGGCCAAAATCACTTTCCAAGTAAGTCGACAAGTCAAGTTCTCGATAAAAGTCACATCAACGGGTCTTCTAAGCTCTCATGAAACGAAAGACCACAAGATAGTGAATGGTCTAAGTACGATTGAAGGCTCGAAACTCTCACAGGTTCTAAAAGTACCTTTCGGAACTTCTGATCACACGAGAGCAACAACCAAAACAAGCGCAAAAGACCAACCAAAACCAAAGAATCAAAACCAAGGCTCTTACGCACTAAAGAGGTCAAAGAAGTCGAACTAACGACTCAAACTAGAGTGTCCGAGACATGCATAACCAAGTCCAACGAAAGATTAAGAATCAAGTCTACACTTCCCTAAAAGACTCAAAACTAAAAAAAAAAGTAAAACGATTAAGCAACGTTTGAAGACTCAATAGCCCTAACAAACCTTGCGAAACAATGGGCTAACAAACACTTAAGTAGAAGGGTACTCAAATGTAGAACTAGACTCAAGACTCAAAAGAAAAGACTCAAAAAAGACAATTAAACTAACACAAATGGACATAACCAAACCACCGAACTCAACACAACCAAGTGAGGCTTGCCACATATAATCAATAAGAAACAAGCAAGTACTAATTTCTCCCSCCAAGCAAGCCTGAAAGGCATACCTCCCCTAAGCTAATCATCGAAGTCGTCCTCGACATCCGCATAGTGCGTTGAAGCAAAAAGGTCAGGAAAAAGACGAGCGTGGATGGAGTCGCGTCGCTCGACCTCGTCTGGAGGGGGGAAGAAGTTGTACTGGTCAAAGGGTTGTCCCTCCGGAGTAGGGACATGGGGGGGGGCAAGTCGTAACGGGGCCTGTCAGGGTACGGGCCGATAGGCAAAGGGCAGTCGTCATGAGGCTGCCAACCTCCGGTGAATCTCGGCCYAGCCTACGCTAGGCTCAGAAGTGGGGTCGCCCCTAGGGTCTGCTCGACCTCCATGTGTAATATCGAAGTCGAAAGGACCCTGGGGTTGGGGGTGGTAAGGATAGGTGACCTGGCCGTTCGGGCCGAAAGTAGGGACCGGACCTGACTGGATGGGTATATGAGGGTAGTTCACGTACGGTCGGATGTGGCTAGTGTCCACTAGCTGATGATACATCTGCCCAAAGTAATACCGAGCATACTTAACATCCTGAGCTGCTAGGAACGACTGGTTCTCCACGCGGTCCAAACGGCCAAAGATGGAGTCACCATAGGAGGGGGCTTGACGGTCCCCACCGATCTGCAAGGATAGCTGCTGAAAAGCACCAGCTATATCAAAGTSCTGAGRTGAAATGAGAGAAACCTGCGGGCGGGTGGACTGGTCCCCCGCAGGAAAGGTGGAAGTGGAAGCAAAAGAAGTGGTAGGAATGGTGGAAGAAGAAGGGCCGATCTTGGCAGGAGGGTGAGGTGTAGCCCTCCTATCCATAGGATCGATAGGGTCGGTGACCCATAGTAGGCGGCTGTCCGCTCGAAAAGTCGTTGCGCGGTTGGTTAGGGCGAGCAATGATGCCTCCCCTGAACTCGCCAACTGAAACGACCCTCAGGTTAGTGCTTGAAGCCACTCAAAACTAAACAACTGGGGTAAATCCATAGCAACATGCGAGCCAGGTGCTCGCAATGTCTAAAGTAGCGCTCATACCCCAGGCACGGGCGATTACGGTAAGGTAACCGCCGAGTGTGATCGCATCGATGAAGGCTGGACCGTGCTTACGCTTGCTGATCCTTCCTTATACATGTACCAGGCGTTAAACCCAGAACCGTCAACGGAAGGATAAAGCTAAGTAGATCAGACGCAGCTCTTCCAAGCTGAGCTTTAATGCTCAGACTTCACATGCAACGAGTAAACAAGTACTCGATGAATAAGCGAAGTGCGTGTGGTGCATCATGGAGAGAGCACAATACGATGCTCGTAAGTGGCCTACTAGTGATGCGGGGCCAGAACTAGGCGGCTATTGAAGCCGATGGAACCGCTTGCGCTCGAAAATGTAGAATCGGTTGGATCACAACCAATGTATTTCGTTTAGCCGGTGAGTGTGATCGATGCTTCTTCTGAACCATGGAAGGAGATGTCGTACTCTGGGAAGGCATTCGTATCAGATGTGCGTCGTAGTCCAGGTGGCTTAGTCTCAGCCACTAGATGGGGTAAGTGAGCTCGTGTGGTAGGTCGACCAACCAAGCACACCAAAGTGTTGGCAGTTCTCGGAACTCGTCATCAACTCCGAGGGCTTGCATGGCTCCTCGGTGGTAGTACATGGTTGGCAAACAACCACGAGTTGCAGTTCGCCAAGTAAGTTTGACTCCCTCAGAACCTCGAGACGTGGGGGCACACTAGGGTCCCCCTCGGGAGGAGGTTGCTACTAGATGCCGCCCCCTTTCGCCTTTTTGTTCGTTGGGGCCATCAAGACTATCAAATAAGCGCAAGAATCAAACAAGCACACTGAAAGAACTACGGGCAATCTAAGAGCGCATACACTCAACAACAGAGGCAAACAGCCAACACAATCACTAGCACACAAAACACGTCAAAAACTAGGAAAAGAGCCTAAAAAGAAAACCCTAGGGTCAATCTGAACAACCCTGTCTCCTAACAGCGACTAGCATATAAGAGGACCTAATCCCAAGTGTCCCAAGACCCCAATTACAATCAACTAAAACAAGCACTTGCAATAATCAATATGCTACAACAATCCAAGCAAGTTCAAAAGCTTAATTTAGTTTACAAGAGGTCACCAACAGAGTCTCAACCACAACTCAACACAATAATGCCAAAGTGAGCCGGAATTCACAATTCTATCACAATTCTCAAGTAAATAAACACGTGAAACTCAAACTCAATATCACAACTCAATCACAATCAACAACAATGTCGAATTGAGCTCAAAATTCACAGCTTACCCACAGGTTCAAATGACAGTTTAATAAAAATGGGAATTCAAGCTCGAATTCTCAATAATAATAACAACTCATGCTCAAGCACACAATTCAAATTCACTCAAAATCTCAATTCTAGCACAAGTGTGAGATCAATTCCACAATTAAACAATGTTTTCAATTTAAGTTTACACTCACAAAGCTCAATTAAAGCTCAAAATTCAACAAGAGTGCATATTCAAGTTCAAATGCTCAAACTCACAAATCACAATAATAATTCAATTTGAAGCTCAAATCATGAAATAATTCAAGGATTTAAAATTGAAAATTAAACTAAAATGTATGGGAGAAGTGAAATACCTCAAGGAGTGTGAAAACAACTCCTAAAAACCCTCCAAATTTTCGAKCACARAGATTAACCCAAAACACCCCCAAAATCCCAGAAATTTCGACTAAAAGAAGCTTAAATTTTTGCTCAAAACCCAAAAATTTTGGGTTAAAAACGAAAAATCTGAAGTTTGCCAAAGTTAAAGTGAGAAATTTGGGTGAATTTGAGGTGATTTCGTGAGTGAGGGTGTGATTTTGTGAGATGAGTTAGTGAGTTTGTAATTTTGAGGAGAGAGAAGAGTGTTGGTTGGGTTGAGAGAGAAGAGGGTCGAGGGAAATGAGAGGAGGAGAAAGAAAAGAAGTACAAAAGACCTGCCATTCTGCTGCTGTTCAAAAACGTGAAACACGAAGGTAGCGGGCAGTAGCGGGCAGTAGCGGGCAGGGGGCACGCCTCTACTCAACAGTAGCGGGCAGGGGGCACTCGCTACTCCCCGCTACTTTCATAAGTGCCCAAGTTTCAACCTTTCTGTGGTAGCGACCTGTAGCGGGTTGTAGCGACCGCTACTTTGGAGTAGCGGTCAGGGGTCACTCCGCTACGCCCCGCTACTCTGATAGGTGCCCATTTTCAACCTTTCTGCATTAGCGGCCTGTAGCGGGTTGTAGCGATCGCTACTTTGTAGTAGCGGTCATGGGTCACTCCGCTACGCCCCGCTACTCTGATAGGTTTGATTTTTTTCCAACTGTCTGTGTACGCGAGCTGTAGCTTACCGCTACTCTGAGGTAGCGACCAGTAGCGGACCGCTACTCCCCGCTACTCCTGCCTTTTTCGAYTTTTTTACAGTTTCTCATCCACAAAACCTCTAAATCCAAATCATACAGGCCACAACAGCTAACCACTGTAGACACCTAAAAATGTCTCCCCAAAAGAGTAATCAGTTATGAATGAAACATACCGCGTCTCGCGATTGTTTCAACTTAGAAAAGATGCTTTGATTTCACAAAAGTTGAAAATACGTAAGGTCATACTCGGAACTATTGAGCAAAGGACAAATAAAGGGGGCAAAAATATTTTCTTTCATTTATTTTAATTATTTTCTATTTTTAGGTTTTCTTTTCTATTTTTAGGATTTTTTAAAATAACTTATATTGGTGATCTCCATAATTTCCACTTTTCATTGCACTCTTCACATTTTTCTGAGCTCACCAGTATTTTTAGATTATTTTTCTGATTTTTCTATATTTTTCTATGATTTTTATAAGTTTTTATACGCAGAAAATACAAAAAAAATACAAAAAATACTCCGAAAATACGTGGAACCTTCTAGAACACTCTAGAACTCCTTGCTTGGAGAGCAAGGGTGCCTAGGTGCGTCGAATCAAGGCAAATCACATATTATGGAAATTGGAATCGGAGGAAATCAAAAATACGCGGAGAATATATATACACAGACCTGCGTATATACGCAGGCTTCCTGCGTATATACGCAGGTCCCCTGCGTATATACGCAGCTCTCCTGCATATATACGGGGTTTTTTCCCTCATTTTTCCCCTCGTGCCTAAAAATACGTGCCTGCCTTGCTCATTCCGAACACACAGGTCTATTCTATCTCTCCCCGTATCTCTCCCCGCCTCTAACTTGCGTATTCTTTCTCTCATTCTCTCATACACTCTCTCAAACACTCTAAATACATTCGTTCTTGAGTTCTAAGCATCGATTCTGTTTCGATTCAACAAGCAATAACAAGGTTTATTTCTGAGATTACTCGCCACTAAACATACTCTTTTCTCAACCTAATTAATAACTATTACAAGTTTCAATCTAATTAACAAAAATGTAGAAACTCACTATTCAATTGTTCCATGTAAATATGTAGGATTGTCATTAACGTTTTCAATGTTTTTCATTGTTTTTCGTTCTTTTTTATTTCATTGTCATTATTATTATCACTTGTCAATACTAACGATTTCTTATCCTTGTATAGCGATTCAAGGCGGAAGGTTCATTTCGCTCGTCTTTTATTACGAACTAACATTTGTTTTGTTTGTCCTTGTATAGCGATCCAAGGCGGAAGATTCATTTCGCTCGTTTTTTATTACGAACTAACATTTGTTTTGTTTGCAGATTCAGGGTAAGATTGGTTTGTACATATGTTTTGAATTGTATATACTTCGCATTGTCACGGTTGTACATCATTTGTATATTTTTTGCTAAATAAAGACAGGAAATTATGTGAATCACTTTAAAATCAGATAATTATGGACAACCGGTTTTTAGGCACCGTTTTAATTTGATTAACGCAAAGTGGTCACAATTTCTAGGTTAGGTAGTCTCTTGTGCATAATAGAAACCCACTTTCGTAGTAATCTTTAGGGTTAGTACGCTTCTAAGGTGCTAAAAATGTAAGTTATGTGCATTCAATAACCGTGATGAATGGAATTGCAATGAGACCGAGTAGAGGCCGCTACATGCGGGCGAATTGGGTTACAGATCTGATTCGTACCATGTCCCCGAACCCACGACTGGTTATTGGATTGGACGTGGGGCCATTAATTTGGCACCAACGTTTCGGGCGTCCGTGAATAACCTTTATAGGCACGGTGGCGACTCCCCTTACTCGACAACACTACCCCAACGCACTCACGTGCGGGTTCCGTGGCTCAAGCCCACGCAGAGCACCTCGATGTAGTATCAAGCCGCGCGCCCGCTATACGCGGAGGGCACGGCCCACGTCCTACAACCACCAAGTCCTAAAAACGCCTTAAGGGCTAAAATAAACTACGAAACAAGCTAGGAAAGCAATGAAATACGGGTTGCCTCCTGCAAAGCGCTTGTTTAACGTCGCGAGCCTGACGCACTACCTCAAAACGGGACTAACCTGCTATGGTTGAGGCTTCAAAATCATCTAAATGGATCTCATAGGCTTCCTCAATTGCCGAACCATCAAAGTAGATCTTCAATCTTTAGCCATTCACTCTAAATGGTTCGGTCCCTTCATTTCCTATTTCCACCGCACCATAAGGAAAAACTTGTTTGACTTCAAATGGTCCACTCCATCTTGACTTAAGCTTGCCCGGAAACAATTTCAAGCGAGAATTATACAATAAAACCTTGTCACCATTTGAATTCTCGTTTCATGATATGCTTGTCATGCCATGCCTTGGTTCTTTCCTTGTAAATCCTAGCATTTTCATAGGCATCTCTTCTTAATTCCTCCAAGGCATGGAGGTCTAACATCCTTTTTTCACCGGCCGCTTGCAAATCAAAGTTCAACAACTTAATAGCCCAAAGTGCACGATGCTCTAATTCAACTGGCAAATGGCATGATTTTCCATATACAAGCTTGTACGGAGTGGTGCCAATCGGGGTTTTGAAAGCGGTTCTATAGGCCCACAATGCATCATCCAGCTTTGTTGACCAATCTTTCCTTGACCTATCAACCATCTTCTCCAAAATCAACTTCACCTCTCTATTTGAAATTTCAGCTTGGCCACTCGTTTGAGGGTGGTAAGCCAATGCAACCTTGTGCCTCACACCATATTTTGCAAGAAGGGCTTGGAAGGATCGTTTGGCAAAGTGTGATCCTCCATCACTTATAATGGCTCGAGGTACCCCAAATCTAGGGACTATGACCTTTTTGAACAAATTAATCACCACCTTAGCATCGTTAGTAGGAGAAGCAATCGCCTCTACCCACTTTGATACATAATCGACGGCGACCAAAATATATTGATTCCCAAAAGAGTTGGGGAATGGTCCCATAAAGTCAACCCCCCACACAACAAAAATCTCCAATTCAAGAATATTGTTGAGCGGCATTTCATTTCTTCTTGAGATATTGCCGATTCTTTGGCACCGGTCACAAGCTTTCATAACACCCCACACATCTCTAAACATAGTAGGCCAAAAGAAACCACATTGCAGTACCTTCGCCATTGTCTTGTTGGCACTCATATGTCCTCCAAGGTAGTCTTTTCTTGATCCTCGGGGTGAATCGGGATTTGAAAGAATCCCGAAAAGCCGTCCAAGAAGCAATAGTGACTATGACTAGCTAATCTTTCCAAGATTTGATCTATGAAAGGGAGGGGAAAGTGATCCTTACGAGTGGACTTGTTAAGTTTGCGATAGTCAATACACATTCGCCTCCTTTTTTAGGAACAACTTTAATCGGGCTAACCCACTTACTATCGGAGATAGGGTAGATTATTCTCGCTTCAAGTAGTTTTAGCACTTCCTTTTTCACAACCTCTTTCATGTTTGGGTTGAGCCTCCTTTGATGCTCAATAGAAGAGGAATGATCATCATCAAGTAGGATTCGATGCATGCAAAGTGATGGACTTATCCCCTTAATGTCATCAATTGAGTAACCAATGACACTTCTATATTTCCTCAAAACTAAAAGTAGTTTCTCCAAAGAAGTGTCATCAAGATTTGAGTTGACAATAACGGGATAATTCTCATCTTCATCCAGAAAGGCATATTTAAGTAAACGGGGAAGGGGTTTTAGTTCTACCTTGGGAGGAGGCGGTGTACTCTCCTCCTTCTCTTCCGCTTTTGAAGGCCTCGAACTTTCTTGTCCTCACAATTGGTGTTTGATCAAGGAGCAACTTGTACCCTTTGTTTCTTCACTTTCTTCAACCAACTTCCCGGTGATGATAGCTTGCAACGGATCCTTATCTTCAACCATTTCCCGAAACTCCTCCAAGTCTCTTTCCAATGTATCAATGCGGTGAACTTCATCCATAATGGGAATCTTTAGAACCTTCGAGAATGTGAAAGTGACTTTCTCATCTCCGACATTAAGTGTAAGACAACCATCTTTTACATCAATAACCGCACCCGCCGTCTTCAAGAATGGTCTCCCTAAAATGAGAGGAACCTTGGAGTCTTCCTCCATTTCCATGACAACGAAGCCACATGGCACAAACACCCTTCCAACTTGGATCGGGACGTCTTCCAATACACCAAAAGGGAGGCAAACCGAACGATTGGCTGGTTGGATTGACATCCGTGTAGGCTTCATTCCCCCAACATTTATCTTTTGAGCCATAGAAAGCGGCATGAGGCTTACACTAGCTCCAAGATCACAAAGAGCATTTTTCGGTTCAAGATCTCCAATCTTAACTGGTATTGAGAAGCTACCGGGATCTCCAAGTTTTTCAGGAAGTTTATTTTGAAGAATGGCACTCACTTCCATAGGAAGGGAAACGGTGGCACTCTCCTCTAGTTTGTGCTTGTTAGAAAGGAGATCCTTCAAAACTTTTGCATATGTTGGCATTTGAGACATTGCTTGAAGGAATGGAATGTTTACTTGAAGCCCTTTCATGACTTCAAGGAATTTGGAATACTTCTCATTTAACTTCTTCTCAACCATCCTATGAGGAAAAGGGATAGGTGGTTTGTATGGTTTCATAGGAGCTTTTTCAACCTTTTCACTCAAACTCTCACTTTGTTGGGGCTCTCGATTCTCGCTTTGATGTGGCTCTAATCTCTCACTCACCTCATTCTCAAAGTCTTCTTCATTAACTTCCTTCTCAACTCCCTCATCTCTCTTTGTGGCTACCTCTTCACTCATCATTGGCCCTTCATAACCTTTGCCCGATCTCAAAGTGATAGCTTTGATGTGCTCTTTCGGATTTACCACCGTTTGACCCGAAAGTTGATTTCCCGAGTTTGAAGAACTCCCCACTTGTCGAGCAATTTGAGCCAATTGTGTCTCGATCATCTTGTTGTGTGCTTGTAGATGTTGGATCGAGGTGGATACTTCACTATGTCTCTTATCATTCTCCGCATTAGCCTTGGTTTGTTGGAGCATGAATGGTTCCAAGGCCACTTCAAGACTTGATTTTTGTGGTGGAGCTTGATTGTAAGGTGGCCTTTGTTGATTTTGACCTCCTTCATTGAAGCCGGGAGGCCTAAAAGGAGCTTGAGGAGGTGGTTGAGATGATTGAGATTGATATGCATTTGTTGATGGAGCTTGTTGTTGATAAGAATTTTGAGGTGGAGGTTGTTATTGATAAGCATTTTGAGGTGGAGGTTGCCTCCAACCAAAGTTGGGATGATTTTTCCAACCTTAATTGTAGGTTTGAGAGTAAGGGTCATTCCTTGCTCCAATAAGGGCCGCTTGCTCCATAGTAGACACACAATAAGAAGCAACATGATCATTGCCTCTACATGTTTCACAAGCAATGACTTGTGAGGGTGCACTCGAGGAAACCAAGTTCACCTTGTCAAGCTTCCTAGACAACAAATCAACCTTAGAAGCAATGAGGTCAATAGCATCAAGCTCGTGCTTGCCGGCCTTCCTTGGAATGTTGTTCCTCTTATCTCCCCCCCAAGCATAATGCTTGGTTACCTCTTCAATCATCTGGAATGCTTCTTCAATCGGGAGCTTGTTTAGTTGACCACCGGCCCCCGAATCAAGGTTAGCCTTAGCACTTGGAGTCAAACCATCATAAAAGCTTTACACTATGATCCATCGATCAAAGCCATGGTGAGGAAATGCTTTTGTGTAATCTTTGAATCTTTCCCATGCTTCGCTCAATGTTTCATCTTCTTGTTGAGTAAAATTGGTGATTTTCCTCCTTAACTCGGAAGTTTTCTCCGGCAGACAATATCGAGCAAGAAAAGCTTTCGTCACCTCCTCCCAAGTTGTCAAAGATCCTTCACTCATGGTTCTCAACCAATGTTTGGCCTTGTTCCGTAGAGAGAATTGGAACATATGCATGCGTATGAACTCGGGATTGACATTATTTTGCTTGATTGTGCTACAAAGCTCCAAGAAATTGTCCAAGTGTGAGAACGGACACTCATGAGAACTTCCCCCAAATTGATCGCTTTGTATCATTCGGATGAGTTGAGGAGAGAGCTCAAAGTTGTTTGCATTGGTGGTCGGAAGCCTAATCCCACTCCTAAGTTCAAAAGCGTCGGGGTGTTCAAAGTCCCGTAGCAATTGCCTTGGAGGAGGAGGAGGTGGTGGGTTTTCCTCCGCCATGCTATCACCTTCGGATTCTAAAGTGTTTTCCTCCGATTCGGAATCCGTATAAGCAAAAGTTAATTCGGGTTGACCTTGGAGGAGCCTTCTCACTTGCCTCAATGTCCTATTCAACTCAGGATCGATGGGGATGAGCGGAGATTGCTTGCTACTCCGTGTCATGCACAGTGAAACAAAGCTCAGTAGAAAGTTAGCAATGACTATCACAAGGTAAAAATCCGAATTATCAAAAGAAAAATAAAATAAAACTATATTACAAAGACTTAGACTCATTCAACAAAAACCATTTCAATGTGACTTTGCAATCCCTGGCAACGGCGCCAAAAACTTGATAGAGCGTCGCCAACCTATCAAATAATAAACCTAACTCGGTCTCACTAACTAGTAGCAAGGGCAAGAAAGGGTCGAACCCATAAGAGGCGTTGAATCAACCACCGAAAAATCAATGTTTAAACAAGCTAAGTCAACTAGTACTTTGAGGATTGTTTGTCACTAAACTAGGTTTATAGCTAGAATTAAGGTTAAATAAGTTACTTTGATAAAAAGGTCTAGGGCAATGGCTACACCACTCAAATTCATCAACGAATTGCAACAAACAAGGGGGAATCGATTCAAGTTGGGATCAACTATGGAACGTCACCTAAGACACCTAACTACTCTCTCGAGCTAGAAGGATTGCCTACTTCGTGGATTACAACCTATTTTCATGGTTACAATTCACAAACCAAGCTTGAAAACCAAAAACATGGTGACAACAATGTTCCCTTGACTAGAAATTCCTATTCTCATGGTCTTTTAGTCAAGCAAGTCCAAGGGAGCCTACTACCTAACTTCATCTCTCGATCCTTCGTTATGGAGACTAATTAATAAGCACTTGTGGTGATCAATCACAAGAACTAGCATGAAAACCCCTTTAACAAGGCTAATTTACTCCAATAAGAATCCAAACCCCACAAACAATTAGCAATCCATGGCAAATTTGAGGGTTACACCAAATCCTAGAAATTAACTACTCACACATGCTTAAAAACCTAAAAACAAACATAATCAACATATTTTAAGCAAGATCTAAACTTCAAGTAAAACTAAGCAAAATCAATAAAACCCTAGAAATTACCAATCATGAATTACTTAATGAAAAATTAAATAAATAAGTGCAAGAGATAGAAAGAAGTTACTAGAGCTTGATTATCAAAGAAGAGTTAAAGAATCCAAGTACAAAGCTTCCAAATTGCAAGAGAAAGTTGAAGAAGATCAATGCAATAGTGCCAAAACTAAGCTAATGTAACTAGTAAGAGAGGAGAGAGAGAAAACAACTAAGCTAAGGTTTTTTTGAAGTGAGAGAAAGTGTAAAATTACAATCCAAAAAAACCAGTCGAAAAGAAAAGCCAAAAAAAACATAAAAACCAATCCCCCCGACAAAAGAAAATAAACTAAAACCTGGAAAATAAATCCCGGCGACAGTAGCGGGCAAGGGCCACCCGCTACTTTGTAGAACAAAACAGGGACATCAGGAGGACAAAGTAGCGGGAAGTAGTGGGTAGGTACTAGGCGCTACAGGGAGCTACAAGGCGCTACTAGGAGGAAATCACAAGACAAGTAGCGGCCAGTAGCGGTCAGCACGAGGCCGCTACTCAGTGCACAACATCCCTTCGAAACGTCATAACTCTCACTCTGCTCGTCCGATCTGGGCATGTAATATATCGTTGCGAAGCTAACGGAACAAGCTTTGATATCCAAGTAGAATCGCCTCAAAATGATCATCTTWCTGGAAGTTATGCTAGGTTGAAGTTGCCTCAAGCCTCCCAAGGTCTCCAAAGTGCTTCAAAACATGACCAAGGTGGGTTCGAAATGCGCCCGAACATCTCCGAAACGCGGGGGATCAAGGAACACCTCAAAATCACACCAAAAAGAGAGGAAAAAGCGGCATAAACGCTAAAAGMGGCCGTTAGAAGGTTGGGAGTAGAAATCAAGGACACATACTCAAATTGAAATGAAAATGACTCAAAACAACGAGAATAAATAAGAAAAAAGACTCTAAAACGGGATATAAAATCTCTACACCAGTGAGCCCACGCTTCCTTTGCTCGTCTTTTTCCTCTCGAGGCAGTGGCAAAAGCGATCCCGTGCTACCACCTAAGCGAGCCCGCGCCTCCCTCCGTTCCACTCTCCTGTTCCAAGTCAAACAAAAAAGGGAGCTCTTGCCTTGTTTTGCGTGCCCTCGCCTGCTGCCCTTGCCTAGCTTATTGACCGAGTTTGACTTGGTCTTTGGTTGACTTTTGGGACAATATTTAGGCACATGTTGTATTAGTAATGGCAAACTTGTATTTTTTCAGAAAACTTGTATTGAGTGTGATATAGAAAGGATTGTGAGGAGAGAGAAAAACAAGTTAGAAAGWAAGAATTGTAGAATTTCATTTTTTTAGATTTCATTTTTCTTTCAATTTCATTATCTTCTTCATTCATTGTTCTTAGTTTTAGGAGAGAGAAAGTTCAAGTTGTTCTTCACAAATTTGCTTGTAGAATCTTCGTTACGTAGCCAAATCTTGTAATTCTTATATCAAATCCATCCAATTTTTCAAGGTGAGCCTATTGGTATAGTAGCATTTGTTTTTAGTTTTAATGAAGTTTAATTCATGTTCTTTGCCATTTTTGTTTTGGCAAGTTTTATGGGTTTTCTTTTGAGTTTCAATTTTGATTTCTTTTGTTGATACATTGAATCTWGAGTAGTTTGTGATTGTTTTGGTATGCCTTTTGTTGATTTTTGTGGAGATTTGAAGTAGAATTTCAATAGTCTATTTTTGCTTTCATACTTGAGAATTCATGGTTTCTTTATGGTTTTCTAGCTTTGAATTTGGTTGTTTAATGTTTTTAAACATGTTTTGTGAGTATTTTCCTAGTCTAGGAGGCTAGGGAGCCCAACTATGCTAGATTGATGCCAAGATGATACATTAAACTCAATTCATCATCCTATTATTTCCCCTAATTTGTGGCTTCTTGATCATGTTTTGTATTGGTTTTGGCCACCCAAGGCTTGATGTGAGAGAGATTGCCTTATTCAATCATTTCAAGGGATTGGAGGGTTGATTAGAGTTGCTAGCTTATTCATGACTAGCTAGACCTTGTTAGAATTAGAAGGGGACTTCAATTTGAGCTTGGTTTGGTATGGTTGGATGACTTGGGAGATGATTCCATCCACTTYCCTAAGCTAGAATCACAAGTGCTTTAACATTGAATTGAGTAAATCCTTTTTGATTGGCATTGATCATTTGTATGGTTGGGCAACCTAATGATCCTAGGTGTTATGTCTTTTGATTTCTAAAACTTCAATTTCCTTAACTTACTACTAGTTTTAACTATTTTTAATCCCAAACTTCGATTTTACACCACCAAATCATTTGATTCAAAACTTGAGCAATACCTTAGCCTTCTTTGGATTGGACTCGGACTTACCGACTATACCTAGTATAGTAGTTTGTTCAATATATAAATTTTTATTTAATCGACGTGTCTTGAGGCAAATTCCAATGACCCTCTCAATTTCTCCGCGATCATAATTCTGTAATTCGAGCTCGAGAGTAAACCCATAAATTCGAGTTTAAATGCAAGTTGAAAACCCCCCTTTTTTGTTTTTGATTTTATGTAATTTGACTGTTGTCATGGTGGACTATTGTTGTTGGTGTGGGTGTCGTTACGATGGTGGCGGTGTGCGGGTCGAATTTGGGAACAAGGTGGTGGTGGGTCGAAGGGTGGTGCGAGTGGATCGTAGGGTGTGGTGCGGTAGTTCAAATTGGTGTGGTGGTGTAGTTTGTCCAAGTTGGTGTGGTGGTGGAGATGGTGGTGGTGATTAACTTAGATTAGGAATATAATTTTGTTTAAAATTTTTGTTAGCAAGGGTGTATTAGTAAATTCAACAGCTTCTAATAGTGTTCAGGGTGAGTTAGAGTAAATTGGTTATATTCAGTTACTCATGTAAAGTTTGTGGCTATTTTTGATAATAAATTAAATACATGGCTACTATTGAGAAGGTTCAAAAAGAGAAGGCTACCAATGAGAAAAAATCCCTTGTATGAAATTGTGTGAATGGATATTATAACTGTTTTATAGTATGTTGAGTTGTGTTATGAATTCTGGTACAAACTTTGGAATAGAATATATAACATACTAAAAAATAGGGAACCAACTTCACTCTCGTGGGATATCTATAGCCGCGAGTTTTGAAAAAGATTTTCTAAACGTATTTTTCAAATAACCGTTTTGAAAATAACTTAGCAGTTGGGAGATTTTAGATGAGTATATTTGGTCGCCAAAATTCTAGGAGTATYGATTTTATTCTAGATTTATCTTTGTGATAAATCGGAATAGAAAGATACTTTCCTTAAATCACAAATTTACTTGTTCTCCAAGGTTTTGTGATTTGAGGAAACTAGGTTTTTGACATCCATGCTTATAAATACTCATCTAAACTCTCATATTCCATATGACTCTCACGCATAACATTGAGCATTATTTTGAGAGCTAAACACACTCGAAACACGGGTCCTTCACCAAGTCATACATAAGAGCGCTTAGAGCATTAACCGATTTCTCTCATAGACTTATTTAGAAGTGAGACTAAGAGAGCTTGATATTGTCAATGTCTTCAACAAAGGGGTTGAAGAACGGGTGAGTGTTTGCGAGTTAAAACACAAGTGCTTACTAGGGTGAGCTTGAGAGCACACTCGGAGCAGAGTGTGGGGTGTACTGGTTCCGGAGTAGGGAAACAATAGGGGAGCGTGTTTCTTGTTTTTCAAAGTGGATTAATAAGAGAACATAGGATAGGAGGACGTAAGCCATAGTTGGTTGAACCTCGTTAAATATGGTGTTTCCTTTATTGCTTTACTTTATATTCCGTTGCGTAAGTAAGTAGCCCAACTGGTTCCTCCCTGAAACCGAAAAAGAAAGAAAAATTAACAATGAATCTTTAACACTTAATTCACCCCCGCTTGRGTGCTACCAAACCTTCATAAGTGCTTTGTGGACAATACTCGAAATGTCTCGCGAATTCAAAGTCTTAAWGWCGACATGTGTTAGGCATTCTGCATTATGATGGTCATTYGTAAGTACTTGTTTTAGCAACATGTATTATATAAGTGTGTTCTACACATGAGACAAGGATGGGGGAACTCGCTTAAGCTTGGCGTTGGTGCACTACCTATGTAACCAACTCTTAAGCTTGATGCTTATCCCCACCATGACGCATGACCTAGTGCACTACAAAATCGTAATAGTTTACACCTCTTTTGATCATCACGGTAGGCTTGGATGTGTTAAGGACCGTTCTAGCCTAGTCATGGAAACCGCCTTTGGACACCCAAACCGACCATGTTCGATAACGTAGCAACATACTCTAGGTGTCTGGACTTTTTCTTTTCCTTTTGCATATAGGAATCATGCTAGTGTGACAATGTGGCGGTTATGTGTTTTTTAGCTAGCTAGGAACCGTATCTTTGCATACATAAAACAAAACAAGTCATGTAACGAGTTAGGTAAAAATCCTCATTTACCAAGTAATCATTCCTTAGGTGTCTTAATGTCGAAATGGTTGAAATTTAGAATATTTTAGGCTTTGCGTATTCTGCATCGCACTACTTCCTTAGTATCGCTAAAATAGCAACAAAGAGGAGTTCGCGAACTCCTAGGCAAAATTTGCAAGGGGTACGGTGTTTAAGCATGGTTAAAGATGTGTTGTTATTGTAAATTAAGAGAGAGAAAAGAGGACCACAAGCTTAATTGTTGATGCACATGGTTAATGATGTGTTGTTATTGTAAATTAAGAGAGAGAAAAGGGGACCACAAGCTTAATTGCATGGGTTTTTTTTACTACAAAAGGAAATAAAAAAATTGTTGCAATTTTTGTGATATTTCTAAATAAGGAAATTGTTACTATTTTAGCGATACGGAGGAAGTATTTTAAATTGGCGTCAAAACTCGTCTTTCGCCTCTTAAAAAAAAATTCAAAAAAATTGAAAAAAATTGGAAAAAAATTGAAAAAGAATTCGAAAAATTAAAAAAACGGAACATAAAATAAAGGCGAATAACCATTTTTGGCTTTCTTGCACTTTTAGTCAAATCATTAGGCAAGGGATGATCACTACTAGGCCATGCATCGTGTCTAGTCAAGAAAGCAAGTCATGAATTGTTTTCTAAAATTCGAGTCTRAAACAAACTCTCATGCAGGATAGAGTCATCTACACAACGACTCCGAAGCTAAGGTCGRCAAGGCTAACTAGTGAAGAACTTGACTCGAATTTTAGAAAACAATGCATGACTTGCTTCCTTGACTAGACACGATGCATGGCCTAGTAGTGATCTACACACTTTCATCGTCACGTTGGACKAATATTTCTAGAAGTTTGAAGCACAATTTCTTAGTCTAGAACTTGACATAAGCTCGAGTTCGAACCAACATCTCTTAGCCGATCACATTAATCTCCACATCATTTTTACCCCTAGTCACAAAATTGAGTCTTTTTWAAAAAAAAAATCCCTAGCTTTTCTTTCTACAACCCTTAAGACTTTCTTAYTCATCCTAATGCTATCATGTGGTTAGGCGATTGCTCATCTAGTCTAAATTGCTCACTAGTTAGCCACGACAAGACGTGAGGGTTTTTCTTATACAATGTAATGTCTAAGGGCATCATAAAGTTTACTTCTCAAAGTTCTGGGGCTTGCATGGAAAAATAATGAAAGTACAGGTTATACTCAAGAGGGGGAATTGAGTTGTAAATTTTTCGGTTAATTGAGATAAGTTAAGAACTAGTCGTTAAGCAGCGGAAAGTAAATGCGAGAAATAAACAACACAAGAATTTAACGAGGTTCGACTTCTAATAAGTCTACGTCCTCCACTCAATCACTCTTTTATGAAACACCTCCGAATAACAAAAGAATACACTTAATCTGAATATGAAACTATGCTTAACAGATCCTCAACTTCCACCTATGGAAGTTCAACCCAATCACCAACTATGGTGATTCAAACGAACTTGATCCCTAATCAAATTCCCCAACAAATTGAACTCACAATCCGCTCAGAATGACATCACTTTGTCTCTCAGTTTACAAGTATCCTTAATGCTTATAATGAGAGTAATTTAAACCTTAATGTAGTATCGGATTAATGCTAGGTTAAACTCAGAGAGATAGAACTTTTGCAATTTAATTTCTCGAAATGGCTCGTGCAAAAGTGTTAGGGTTTATATGTTTGTTGATTCTCTTAAGTAAGCTTTTTGTGCGTATATTGAATGAGATCATGAGGACATATTTTCCTTGGAAATAAAATAAATATTTCACGGAAAGTATATCCACTGATTTTATTTTCTAGCAAATAAAATCAGTTATGAACTCATACAATATACTTCCCATACTTAAAAGAACTTGCTTGCATGACAACCCTACCATCCGTTTATTTTCAAAATCTTACACGGAAATAAACTTTCCAAAAATACGGATGTTAAGAAGTAAACTAGAGAGGATTGGTCTAGAACTGTTCCCAAACCGTTCTAATCAACTTAGTTTACTTGAAGTTGTATMTAATAAGCAACCAAGGTTACTTATTATGTTCAACTTGCTCAAATCCCTAAAATTAACCTTTATAGTGCATTAAACAATCCAAATACTACTTACATTGCATCTAAGACCGAAAACTATGTCTTTAGAATCCTTGGTCTTCATGCAATCTTCGAGATTTGGCTTCATGAGCTTCGTCTTTACATTCATTGAACTTATAACTTATACCTGCACATGCAAACAAAAACTTACATACACATTTTAGTTCAATGTGGTTTGTCATCATTCAAAACTCAAGGTGGGAACTCAACAAATAGGTCCTCATTCCTTGTTCCTTTCTAGAAGGAGCAACAGACTCATGTCCATGACTTGAATGGTTACAATCGAATTCACAAATAGCAGACAAGGCACAACAATGGTAATGATAAGTGCCAAAAATGGTCACATTTAGGCACTTATTTCTCTTTTATTTTGTTCTTTTTCTTTGTGTTTTCGACATCATTTTACTAGCCTTTTCGTTAGATTTCCACTTTGTATTGTGTTGTGGAGTTTTAGTGGTTTTTAGCTTAATTTCGCCTTATTTCTATTCTTGAGCTCCTAATTGCAAGTGTTTAGTTTGGTTAAAAGTTGCGTTGATGTGAATTTGCTGGGTTTGAGTCTAATTACAAGTTGGCGTGCTTAGATTTTGTAAGGGTTGTTCCTAAGAGGGTTTGATTATTGTACCCTAACATCTTATTAGAGACATATCTTTCTTCACACTTTGAATTTGTAGGTGAGACCTTTTTCATTGTAAAGTAGAATTCAAGAGCTTTCCAACGGCATATTATAAGCTGCATTTTGAGCACCGACCGTGAAGTTACGACAGTTCAAAGTTAGGTTATCAAATTTGGAGTGTGCCACCTGCACGCACCCCATACACACCACCATTAGGCCGAATCCAACCTACTGGTAGAAATTTTGGCACGTACGCGCCACTCTATGGCCGTTTGCGCCACCCTTCACGCCAAGCCCCACCTGCACGCGCCTCGTCAGCGCCCCACACGTGCGTGCCACCACATGCGCCACCTGTAGACTTCAAAGCACAAAGTTTGGCGCGTACGCGCCAACTTATGGCCGKACACGCCGCCGTCCTCTCCCTTCATGCGTCTCTTGTGAGAGCCGAGATAGAGACTTTGGCGCGTACGCGCCACGTGCCGCCGTCCTCTCCGCATCCGCTCCAAGTGCGTTGACTAGCATTGACCGATCTTTGACTTTGACTTGTGAAGCAAGCTTGAGGCAATTTGGCACATGTGAAATTAGTAATGGCATACTTGTAATTATTTAGATGACTTTTAATTAGTGTGACATTAATATGATTATGAGGAGTGAGTAAGAGGTAGTTAGAAGCAATTAGAAAGTAATTGGAGAATTAGAATTTTGGTTTTGACATTGTTTTAGAATACAACTAGATAATACCCGAGCAAATGCTCGACTTTTAAATAAAATACGAAATATCGTAAATAAAATCAAAAATTATTTTTTAAAAATGTGATTATTTCTTAATAATGTTTTATTTGTGATGATAAATAGAATTATATATGTATATCAATTAATAAATGTTTAAAGTTTTATCCAAAGTACAATTATTTACCTTAATTAAATGTTTTGTTATAATTTTTATGCAATAAAAAATATAAATAATAATAATAATAAATATAATTAATAAGGTGGGGATGGGAGGGAAATTAGGGAGGGAAAATATGAAGGGGGTGGGGATTGCTTTAGCATATGTTATTAGATTTTTCAGATTTGCTTTCAATTTTCAATCATCTTCATTTTGCAATTTCCATTAGAGTAGAGGAGAGAGAAAACTCAATAATGTTCTTCATTGTTTTGCTTTTAGAATCTTCAATTCTTGTCCAAATTTTGCAAGTCTTATATTAATTCAATCCAACTTTTTGAGGTGAGTTCAATGGTAGCATTAGTTTTTCAGTTTTGAGCAAGTTTGATTCATGTTCTTTGCAATTTTTCGTTTTTCAACTTTTTGTGGGTTTTCTTCATGAGTTTTGATTTTGATTTCTTTTATTCCTATATTGAACCTAGAGTGGTTTGTGATCAATTTCATGCAAGTTTTGTTGATTTTGGTTGAGTATTGAAGTAGTTATTGCATACCTTATTATTGCTTCCATACTTGTGATTTCATGGCTTTTACTTTGTTTTCTAGCTTTGTTTTTGTTGTTTTTTTGTTCTTAAACATGAATTTTGAGTAGTCTCCTTAGCCTAGGTAGYTAGGGATCCCAACCATGTTAGATTGATGCCAAAGTGATATTATAACTCAATTCAATATCTATTTTCCCCCAAATTGTGGCTTCTTGATCATGTTTTGTAATGGACTTGGACACCCAAAGCTTGATGTGAGAGAGAGTGCTATTTTCAATTTATTCAAGGGATTAAAGGTTTGTTAAGGGTTGCTAGCTTAATTGATTTGTGATTAAACCAAGTTAGGTTAGAAGGGGACTTCAACTTGAGCTTTGTTTGGGATTATTGGATGACTTGGGACATGATTCCAACTACCTTCCTAAGCTAGAGTCGCAATTGCATTTTCGTTGAATTGAGGATCGTTCTTTTGATTAGCATAGATCGTGTTTGTGGTTGGGTAACCTAGTGATCCTAGGTGTTTTATCTCTTGATTTTACAAAATCCAATTTCTTAGTTCTTTGTAGTTGTAGCTTTACAAAACCCAAATTTGATTCCGTATTCCCAAATCTTTGAAATCCAAGCTTAAAAAAATCTCTAGCCTCCTTGTGGTTCGACTTGGACTTACCATATATACTTAGTATAGTTGCTAGTTCAATTTTTAAATTTTGTTTGCATTGGTGAGTCTTGAGGCAACTTCTCAACGACCTTCTAGACGACACCGGTCAAACTGGCRCCGTTGCCGGGGAGGCAACATTGTTTGAGCTTTGACAACTTTAATTTGGTTTTTAATCATTATTCAATAGAATCCAAAAACCCAAAAAGATTTTCTAACTTTGCTTGAAGTTGTTTTTGTTACATTTTTGAGCATTTACTTTTCATGCAACATCGTGAGTCTCCAATCATAGACTTTGACCCTAAGATCAAAAGCACATGGAGATTAATTCGTAAGGCTAGAAAAACGGGTTCTAAAGTAAGAGAAGAGATTGAGAATGAGGATTTGTTTGATCATTCAAGTGAGAGTGAGAAAGAGAAGGAAACTTTGGAAGATAAGGAAGAGAAGTTTGAGAATTTTGAGATCATGGCTAGACCACTTAAGAATCTAGGGACCCCTAGAGCTTAATCAACTACCAAGGTCATTGTACTTCCTACTATTGAAGGAAACATCAAAATTAGGCAAAACCTCATTCAATTGATCGAATCAAGGCCATTCCATGGCTTGAAGAACGAGAATCCCCATAAGCACTTGAAAGACTTTGAGAAATATGTGGACATTATTAGGGTGAATGGGGTGAGCCAAGAGTATCTAAGGCTCAATTTGTTCGAGTTCTCACTTTTGGGCAAGGCTTTGGATTGGCTAGAAAAGGAGGTGAAGCCTAACTCCCTCACTACTTGGGAAGAAACTACAAAAGCCTTTCTACACAAATTCTATCGCCACCGTAAGACGACCGAAATAAGGGTTAAGTTGCAAGGATTTACACAAAGGGTAGATGAGACCTTGTATGAAGCTTGGGAATGCTTCAAAGAATACCAAAGGGAGTTCCCCCATCATGGCATCCCTWAATGGTTTTTGTACCAAACATTTTACATGGGTCAGAATAACTCAAGCAAGACAAACCTTGATGCGCGCGCCTGTGGGCCAATAATGAACAAAAGTGAGGATAAGATCGAAGGAATCATTGAGGATGTCGTTGACAATTACGCTAAAAGGAAAGAGAGTGAAAGAGCTCCTCAAAGGAAAGAAAAAGGCATAGTTCACTGACTTGGCGAAGGAGAGGTGGTTGAAAAGCTTCTTGAAGGTATTAAGTCCATTGTGGAAAAATCCCTCGAGAAGGGGGGAATCTCCTCCTCTCATGCGACTCCACCCACCCTTTTTAAGAGCCAAGGTAAGTCAAAGACATAAGATTACAATTCTATGCCTAGTGGTGTGTTATTTTGCAATGTATGTGGTGCCTATGATAATTTTTCTTCACATTGCCATGTTCAAAATATTTCCTTGATTGATGACAATTGTAATGATGAATTTCCATGTGATTTTGATGTTGAACAATGCAACGCTAAGGGTGACAACGGGGTGAGGTCACGTTTTGGTGGCAACCCAAATCCTTGTGGGTCAATGAGGGTCCCCCTTCAACCAACAAGGCCAAATGARTGGCTTTGGTTATCAAAACAATGCTAACTAATGGGGTTTCAACCTTCAAGGTAGCAATGGTTTTGGTAATCAAAGACCATTCAACCAAAKGGGGTTTGGCTACCAAAACCAAATTTTTGCAAACCAAAACTATGGTTATGGAAGCCAAGTGCCTAATTAACAATGGAAAAATGGTTTTAGGGGGAATAACCCTAATTATGGCTACCAAGCCAATGTTAGTGGGTATGCCAACCTCAACCCTCAACCTCAATTTCAAGCCAACCAAGGCATCCCTCACTTCCAACCACCCAACTTTCAAGGAGCTATCCAAGGGCAGCCTATGGGGCTAAGAGGAAGTTAAGTTCCACCCCATTTCAACCAATTTCAATTCTATTCTAAAATTTCCCCCAATTTCAACAACCACAAGACCAAGAATTCCCTAAGCGCGATCAACATGAGTTTAGGGCTAAAATGAAGTTCCTTGAAGGCCAAATGGCTCAACTAGCCCAACAAACCGCAAAATACATTCAACCACCTCAACCATCTACCTTTAATGCCAAGAATGAAGGAGTTCATGCATTGAATTAAACTAAGAAGGAGGAGGAGATTGGGATTGAAGGTGAGTTGAAGGGATAAAGGGAGAGTGAGCCAATTGGAGAGACAGTTGACGAACAAGAAAAGAGCGAGGATGAAGAAAGTGTGAAAAAGCAAAGATTKATGAGGTAGGTAAGGCAAATGAGAAGCCAATTGAGGTGAAGACAATTGATGTTAGTGAGAGTGACCATACGAGTGAGACCGAAGATAAGAAGGTCAAGGAGGCGGAAAAGAAAAAGCGAAAGAAGAAAAACTAGAGTGCTAGGAAGAAGGGCAAGGCTATAGAAGAGGGTGAGTCAAGTGTGAGACAATACCCCTTAGGTTTGAAGGTCATATCCGAAATGCCTAACCCAGAGAAGTTCCTAGACACCATGTTTGGTCAATTTCTTGAGATGCTCCAACAACACCACTCCAAACTCTCACCCAATGAAGCAAAGGATGAAATGCCTAACTTCTCTCAACTTCTTGGTGAATCCTCTAACAAAGGGTAAAAGAGCAAGAATGAGCCAAAGATAGGTCCTCATTCCTTATTCCTAACTTCTCTCAATTTTCTGGGGGCTTGCATGGAAAATTAAATAGGTCCTCATTCCTTGTTCCTTTCTAGAAGGAGCAACAAACTCAAGTCCATGACTTGAATGGTCACAATCGAATTCACAAATAGAAAATGAGGCACATCAATGGTAACTCCAATAAGATTGGGGGCTTACGTTGTCGTTAGAGTCTTCATGCATGCAACTGACTTTACAAGGCGTGACACAATCACAAATTCTTTAAGGGCCTCACATTGTCACAAGAGTTCTCATTCAAGCAGATTACTCTTTTCCCGAGGGAGCAACAAACTTGAGTTCCTGACTTGAATAGACACCATTGTTATATGTCAAGTGTACGGGCGCCGGGGCGTCACCGGGCCGGACTGGGTCGGTCCCTCTGCTCCGGGGGGTACAATTTAAGGGTAGCTCGGTTTGTTTGCTAGAATTGAATTCTTGCTTTTTCATATTGTGAGTATGTCTGGAGTTGTGTGTTTATACTCGAAATGAGTAAAGGAAGTTGTCACTGCACTTCTTTTGGGAAGCTGTGGAACCCGTTTAAAGCCTTGCCTATAATTGCATAAAGCAAGGCGAAGGACTCCATGTTTGGTAGTGCACCAAAGTTCTGGATTAGGGGACAAGGGTAAGAGTGAAGTAGTGCATAGCATCCCCCCGCATCTAGCGGCCTCTACTCAGTTATTGCGAGTTCATTTTCCGAAAGACAACAACAATCAGTTTTCAGTTTTAAACCCTAAGCATGCAATATTACTAGGCGGGTTGTTTAACAGAATACTATGAAAATAGTGTCTAGTTTGTTGCGGCATGTGTTGTTAATTCTGTATTCTAGGAGCCTACTGCCGATTGTCCATAGTTACCTTATTAGGCGTGAAACAYGAAATTTGCAGGTCTTTATTAAAGCATATTATTGTTGTGAGACAAGCATGCAAGCACTCATGCGAGGAATTTAAATTTATGCCTTAAGGTTGCTTTTAATTTGAATCATCAAATCGTTTGTTAATCAGTATTACATGCAAATTACATAGAAAGTCGAATTTCCAAACAAGCATGCAAAAGGGGGTTTAGAGTTGAGACGTTAGCCTCAAACCTACCTCGCAACACGATGTCGAAGACCAAGGACGCTGCTTCGKACMCTTAGGAACCCTTGTCGAACCTTTAGAACCCTTGAAATCCTCCTAGATCTATTGCAAAAGAACCTTTAAAAATGTGTTTGAATGTGTTTGTGAGAGAGAATAAGAGAGAGTGAGTTGGACAAGTGAGAGAATGCATGTCCAAAGAGCCAAAAAAAGTTTTTGAAATGAATAGGGGAGGCTCCCTATTTATAGGCAAAGGTCGAAATTGGTCAAAACAGACAAGTTTTGGGCGCAATTACACCTAAAACTGGGCGTAATAGCGCCCAGTATCAGCCTGGATTTCGGCCGATTTTTCTTGTCTCGAATAGTGGATTGCGATGATATAATATCGTAATATAATTGTACTTGATTTTATACGATTATTATTTGATATTATTGATATTGCATCGGTTATTATTGCRATATTCGAGATTGCTTTACCTCAAATAGCGAGATTGTAATGAAATAATACTGTAATATAATCGTATAAAATCAAGTATATATTATTGCGAATATGGCTGATATTGTCGCGGTTCTCGAGATTTTCGGCCTCCTTTGGACGCGTGTCTCGAGGCGAAATTTCTCGAGATGGCCCGCTTTGCTCGGTTTTGCGTTTTTGCTTAAGAAATTGGTAAATATTAAACCATAAATCGAAAAATTATGAAAACATATGTAAAAATTCCTTGTGAAAAATAGTGTGTTGTGCTAAAATTTCGTGAATTTAGGAATTGTTTTCATAATTTAATTAABTATCGCGAAATTAATTAAATTGTTGAAATTCCCAAAAATGCAAAAAATGCTTAGAAAAATTCAGAAAAAATTCCGAAAAATTCTWGAAAAAATGTTTAAAAATAAGTTTAAATTATTTGAAAATTAAAACTTATTTTTGAGGTGCTAAATATTTGGAAGAGGTGTCCGGTGCAAGGGAATATGCTTTTTTTAGGGTTTGTTAGTGTCCTAGCTCTCTCAATTTGACTTGTGTGTTGCGAGGGGTGTCTTATCATTGGCCGTTTTGGGCTAGGGACAAATGTATGTATCTATAGAAGCCCCCACTTTGGCTGAGTTTGCAGAGAGTAAAATCTCGTAAAACGAAAGCCAAAGTACCCGGTACTTGCAAAACAAATGTGTTAGTTTTACCTGCACCTGCGGTTGCTTATCTCTATTGCTAACATTTTTGCTTATGTTTCCACCTATGGTTCTTATTCCACCGGGCCTCCGTGCTTCGATCTTTGGGGAGAATTTCCACCTATGGTTTTGATTCCACTAGGGATTTTCTGCTAACAGGTTGTCCGCCTCGATACTTCTGTTAGGACTTCCTGGGGAACTTCTATCTCAATTGTCCACTCTGATGCCTCCGTTAGGACTTCATGGGGAATTACTRYGGTGTTCGTATCGATGCCTCCATTTGGACTTCTTTGGGGAAAATGAAATGGTGTCCGTATCGATGCTTCCGTTTGGACTTTAGTGATTGCTTGATCTACTTTATCCCATCTCGGCTAGTCGTACAGGAAAATTAACATATTGATAACGTAGTGTATAGCCACGATCGCGTATAACGAATGTCGTTTTACTGGTGCGTGCTCAATCTACTTTATCCTATCTCAGATAGTCGTCCGGGAGAACTAAAACTTGAGGTAACGTCGCGTATAGCCACGATCGCGTATAACGAATGTCTTTTTGCTGGTGCGTGCTTGATMTACTGTATCCCATCTTGGCTAGTCGTCCRGGAGAACTAAGCTGGAGGTAACGTGGCGTATAGCCATGATTGCGTATGGCAATGTCTTTTTGTAAATGCTTACATTGCGTATACACAATCGGGCTAACGCTTGGCCCTTGCGAGGATGATGCAATTTCAACTGGAGTGTGCACCTTGACTTTGATCTGCTTTCGACCTTCACTTGATCGTGGCTATTGCTTAGTTGTGACTTTGCGTTCGCTTACGGCTTGTCGTAGCTTCGTAGGTGCATTTTTTAACGATTCGATGACTTTCGTGCCCATTTTGCTTGCTTAGGGGCATTTTGGTCATTGTGCATGACTTTGAAAGTTGGTTGGAATTCCCGGGAAGTACCAACGACATTTGAACGCAACGGGCTTCGCRCGTACAAAAGTGGGTCCACGAGAAAAGCTCAATTTTTGAGCAAAAAAAAGCTCGAAACTGGGCGCAATTACGCCCAGTACTTCGACTATTTTGGCCGATAATCGTGCCTTATTATGGCACTTTAGCTTCATTTGTCATTTGCTCTTTGCTTTGTTTGTTGCAAGCTCTAACTAAACTCCATTGCTACACCTTGGAATTGCTTGGAAAGTCTTTATTTGCTCATCAAATTCCAAATTCAAGTAAGTTTACTACTCCAAACTTGAAATTCACTTGTAAGTTGCAATTTAATATTCAAAATCATGCCATTTGAATATGCCTTGTCAATTTGTGCAATTGAATTAGGGCTTTCTCCTTTGCTTGTGTATGCTTTAAATTGTTGAATGCTTTGAATTATTCATGCTTATGTGAGTCTTTTGCAACTTGTTTCATCAAATTTGGTGCAAATTTGAATGAGTTATGCTATTGTCAGCAATACTACTTGAAGAAGATGATGAATAGTAGCTTGCCATGCCCATGTCTTGTTGAATTATGCATATGCCTTGCTTATTCTTGCTTGTTGATGATAGAATAAGCCTTTCCATGCCTCTTTGAAATAATGTGAATGCGCATGTATAATTTCACCATTGTAAGTAGCTTAACGCTTGAAAAAGTGCTTGTTAATGGTGATTGCTTCCTTAATTGGGGATTATGGTGTATGAGCGAATGTATATACATTCTTGAAATTCTCGTTGCATATAGAGTTCATGAGTGGAATTGTGCATTCCTTTAGCCATGTACATTCACTGGGGAAAAGAAGTGCTCTTTCTCATCCTTTAATTGCTTGCCTATTGTCCCAATTGCGAGGAAATTGTGCATTTCCTTCGACCATGGTTGTGTTGATTAGTTGTAAGCCCCCGGAGGGCCCTATGTTTGTATGCGAGATGTCTATTTTTAGCCGTTATGCTGCACATTTGTTTTCTGAATCTTTGCTCTATTTTGCTTGTAGCATGCCAGTCCGAAGAGGGAAATAGGTRCGCAGTTCCCGCCAGAGATGGAAGGTGACTGATTGGGAGAACTTGGAGCTGTGTTGCTTCCCTGATTACCACATCTCTACTCGTCCTAAGAATGGGCGGGTATGTTGCTTTTACTTGTCTAGTTACCTTTTGTTTTGTCTTGCTCGCTAACCTTATGTCATTCCTTGTGTAGACTGACTACCGTACTCGGACGTACGGAACTTCTCACACCATCGGTGACGAGGGCTTTACTAGGGTCGTTTAGAAATTTTTCTAATCAAGTCCTATCAAATAATATTTGTAAAGCCAAAACWACAATCTATACTTAGTATAGAAGTAAGTAATGGGTCGAACCTCAAGGAAGGAATCAAGAGGTGTTTAAGTCCAAACTTATCTAAATTGGCAAGCAAAACAAACTTTGAATTGATAATTTTCTTTGAAAGCTGAACTAATTGGAGAACTAGGAACAAGACTTTGGAAATCAAATTATACTAAATGACCTAGGAGATGCTAGTTGTGCCCATCTATATTATGGAATTATGCCAATCAAAGTGTATACTCTACTCCAATCAAAAGGGTTATTGAAATCTTAAAGATTGCTAAAATCAACCCACAAAACTAAACTAAAATCAATCAAAGTGTATACTCTACTCAAAAACTAAAGCAATAACAAAACCCACAAAACTTGCAAAAACGAAAATCAACCAAAACAAAGAGTAAATAACATTAAAACTGAAAATTAAGACTAGAAATGGAATTACCTCAAAATTCTAGGTGAAAAGCATATAAAGATTGCTAAAATTGATTGAGAAATGAGAATTCTAGGGCAAAAACATCAAGAACTTTGAGCTCTCTCTCTCCTCTCTAATGGAAGAATRAAGAAGATGAAGTTGAAAGCAAAAAAAAGAAATCTGAAATTCTAATTCTAAAATTGCTACTAACTACTTACTCTCTTTGTTTCTCTCTCCTAAATCTATATATACAAAGCCTAAATACAAGCTTATCATAATTACAAGTTTGCCATTACTAAATACAACATGTGCTAAAAACACCTCCAAGTCAAGTCAGCATTGTTCAAAGTCAACGAATGGAGGCTGCCACGTGGGCACGGGCGGACCAAGGAGGCGCGAGTAAGGGTGCGGACGGGCTAGGACACCCGCGCACACTCCAAAACCCTATTGGAAATGACTGCAGGCGCGGGCGGACGCGCGGACGGGCAAGGGAAGCGCGTGCGGACACGCGGACGGACTTGGGACGTGCAGTCGCTCGGAAAACCTTATGGTAAAATGCGTAGCCTTGCAGGCGCGTGCCACTACGCGCGGGCAAAGGCACGAACGAACCCCCCCACGCGCGGGCAGAGGGTTTGACGGACTTGGTGACGCGCGGGCGCTCAAAAACCTCTCAGGAAGTCTAGGGCATCCTGGAGGCGCGTGCCATGCACACGCTGGCCACTCCTCGATGCGCGGGCCGTACACTAGTTGAACTACTCAACTTCGAACGGCCATAACTTCTTGCTCGGTGATTGGATTGCAGCTTGTAATATATTGTTGGAACTCGAAGTCTACTTTCCAATGCAAAACGTTTCACATGCAAATTCAAAGTATACAAAAGGATATGGCTCGAATAATGTTTTAGAGCAAACGTTCAAGTGCCTTAAGGCTCAACTTAAGCAACCACAACCAAACCAACACGTAGGAAGGCCTAAAACTAACATGTGCACATCTAGGCAACTTGAAAATCACTCACATAGCTTGCAATTGAGTGTACAAAGATAGAAAAGAAGAGAAAACTAGTGAAAAACCTATAAAAACCACTAAAAACCAACAAAGCTTTGCAAAACTAAACAAAGTGGAAATCTAACCAAAAGGTTAGTGAAATGATATCGAAATCACAMGCATTAGCCAAAAGGAGCAAAATCGGCCAGAATAAGCCAAAACTTGGCGTAATTACGCTGAGAAACGGGATGATTTTGCTCAATTTTCGATTTTAGGCAAGTTTTTTCGGCCCAATTGCTTATAAATAGGGGTTTATGCACGCCCTAATTCAGTCATTACAACCTCCTTAGTGGTTAAAAATCTCTCTTACATAGCTTTATATTTCATTTAATTCATTACATTAAGGAATTTGCAACAAATCAAATGGAGAGAGACTTTGCTAATGCTTTGAATGATGTGGTTCGAAACTTGGATGCTCGTGAAAGGGAGGACCTTGCAAGGCTGAATTGCGATGTTCTCTCGACTTTAAGGTATGTAAGCCTCGATAGAAGCCTTCTTTATGCTGCTATAAGCCTGTGGGACCCATTGATGCATTGCTTTCGTCTTCTGGACAAGGAAATTGTTTCTTTGCCTGAAAAGCTTGGTGCTATTATTGCCTGGCMTGTTGTAAGTCTCCCTTGTATCCCTAATACTGCTAATCACTTTGTTGACGAATATGAGCGATACTTGAGACTTTGTCCGACTATTTCATGAGGCATAGTGCATGGTCGGGAAATTAACTTGCTTGCCTCAGTTGATTACATTGCTAGTGATGCCTCTTGCCGTAGACGTGCGATTATGATCTGCTTATTTGCGCATTTCTTATTTATTCATGGCAAGCCGAATGTTAGTCATGCTAGCATTATTTCTATTGTTGAGCAATGCGAGGCTAGCCGTACTCCTACGCCGTCGTGCATGGGGGGAGTTGTCCGTGAAGCTTGACCGTCTTAAAAAGGATGCGCATGCACCTTTGTCTGGATGCCTCGTTTTTTTGCAAATACAATATTTTTGTCTGAATATTTGCAAAATCGTGCATTTATACAAATATTATTGCTTGTTTATTGATGCAATGACTAAATACTGCACATGCTGCTGTTTCTTGACMAATTTGGCTGATGAAGCATTTGAGCCTAGTTGAGGCGCCCCAGAATCCTATCAAATATTCTGTTAAGGGATTCTTTTCCTGTAAGAGGGTCCATGTTAATAAATCTCAGCATGAGTGGATTCTCATCCTTGTTGACCGTGGCATTCTCGTGCGGTGGACTGTCCCTTGGTGGGTATTAGGAGTATGGTGCATACTCGCTTGTCTTCATATGTGCGTGTGGCTAACTTGATTGCKTTGACATTTTAATTACCATCAAGGGTGATCAGGCAATTCGGGAAAGTTCAGCTTATCCTCGCTGTTGACACAGTTCATCTTGAGGACAAGCGCTTGCATTTGGGCAATGCAATAGAGTGGGAGAAATACTGGGAATCCCATTCTACACTTGAGGTGACTCCACTTGCTCGAGGTGACCACAAGATTTCTACTCACTTGCRTGTCTGGATGAATGCCACTAATGTGATGGGCCGTGCTGAGGCAAGAAGTGCGGAGCAAAAGGACCATGTCAAGAATAAGAGACTAGACTGTGACTCTATTGAGACCCCTGCTGCTAATTCTAGAGCTGTTTTTGCTAAGGACGTACTTGGTCCTGGGAAGGTGCCTGTTTAGAGTAGACTTGAAAGACTTCCTCCTTTGAGGATTGACTCAAATGTTGCTGAAAGAAGAATTGAGCCTAAAGAGGTGCTTGGAGGTGATGCGAAAGGAAAAGGGAAGACTGCTATGGAAGATAGACCCAAGAGACGAAAATGGGTGAGGAAGCCTAAAGGTGAGAGCTCGGGTGTAAAGAAGGACGATGCCAAGGAGCAAGAAGAGGAGAGGAAGGAGTGATTGCTTTTTTCCTCAACTCTTGTTTAATTTAATGTTTGTTTTATTTACGTGTTAATAAAGTGATTGGCTTGCGAGCCGCCTTTGTATGTAATAAGTGAACTTGGAGCTTGAAGTTTCCTTTTGCATTGTAGTTGCTCAATTTTAATTACAAGTAGTAATAAATTACAAACTTGCATTGCTTTTTATACATTGTGTTTACTTTGAGCATGCTAAAGAAAACTTCGTCCAATTGCCGCTTGACTGTTTTTCACTTGCTAATCCCAAAACATGTAGGGCGCTTGTTATTGTGGTTAAGTCCTATGGCGAGGCTGCCTACGTATCCCATAAGGAATCAAGCCATCCGTAGTTCTGTTGCATGCTGCTATTGTATTGTTGAGACGCGGTGCGCGTGTATGCCTTAGACGTAGTATTTCTAAAGCTGGTCTAAGTTGGTGAGGCTGTAGAAATTATCACCATTTGTGTCCATAATACGTGATTCGCTTTGATTCGACGCACCTAGACACCCTTGCTCTCCAAGCAAGGAGTTCTAGAGTGTTCTAGAAGGTTCCACGTATTT
>SNQN01000446.1:100867-144215 GCA_008642245.1 Bassia scoparia
ACATACATACATACATACATACATACATACATACATACATACATACATACATACATACATACATACATACATACATACATACATACATACATACAAATAAATTTTAGGTAAAAAAAGTATTCTTTTCAATATTTCATTAACGTAACTTCCTCACTCACTAAACCAAAAAAAAAACTCTTTTCTAATAAATTTTATTTTCATTCCTTTCTACAATTTTCAGTTCAAAATTCACCAATTAATTCAAGATTTAAACTGAAATTTAAAGTTAATTTAAGGGATGATGGAAATACCTTAAGGGATTGTGAAAATAACTCCCAAAACTAGAAAATTCGTCCAAAATTCGAGCTAATTCAAGGCCAAAAATCCCCGATTTTGATTTTTGAAACAAAAATAACATTAGAATAAAACCTAAAATTAACTAATTGCAAAAAATTGAGAAAAATTTTAAAAATTAAAACCCTAACCGAAATTGAGGACAAGAGGAGGAGGAGTGGTGGTGGTGGTGGAGAAATAACGGCAGTAACAACAACCGCAACAACAACCGTAGAAGTWAGCAACACCCACAGTAATGACGAAAGAGAAGAGAGAAAGGGAAAGAGAGATAAAAAAGGGGGAAAGGAGGCRGCGTTGTCGGAGTGAGGGAGGAGGAGTGAGGTCGCCGAAGGAGGGAGAAAGGGCAGGGAGGAGTGAGGTCGCCGTGAGTGAGTCGAGTGTTTGATTGAAAGAAAGAGTGTCGAGTGAGTCGAGGGGTGAGAGGAAACAAAGGGAGAAAAAACGTGTTTTGAATTTTTTTTCAAAAAAACTTACCTACTGACAATTCGGTCGATAACACCGACCAATTTTCATTTCAGTCAGTAAATGTCGTAGAAAAAGAGGGGGGAATTGAAATGGGGGTGTGATTTTATTGGATAATTAAAGGCTATCGACCGAAATAACGGTTGGTAATACGGACCGATTTTATTTCCGTCGGTAAATCCCCACCGACTCTGTTTGATCGGTAATGGTCGGTAATAGCGACTAAAATAAAATCGGTCGGTGAATTTGGTCGGCCGACGACAAATTTCTAGTAGTGAGAGAAATCAGGTCAAGTCATCACTAGCATCTCACAAGTTGATAGAGTTAAGCATCATTTAGGCTGTAATTTAGCATCTCACTTCTACAATGGTTCAAGGCATCTACAAGACACTAGGCTCCTAGCCTAGCAAATAAGGATTGGGTTCCTMATACAAGCATCGCGTTTTGGGGGCTGACCTCTAGACATCAACCAGCTCTACCGAATAGAAGCCTAGGAATGCCCTATTCCTTCTCAAATTCAAAGCACTAGCATCACACRAMTTCCCTACATGACAACTATACATGGGCAAGAGACAATCACTATAGTCAAAGGTAGAGAAAAATTTAAAGTCAAAGTCAAAGAACCCCTAGTCCAGGTCAAGCAAATTCCTCATAACAACTTCAAAGACACCATCCCTAGTGATGACGACAAAGTTAGACAAAAGACATCGTTATACGCAATTRTTGTTGTACGCAACGATAAATGAAGAACTTTCCTAGACGGACGCACCGAAAAGAGGTTAAGCAGGAATAAATAGATCAAGTTGGCATAAATAATAAGACATCGTTATACTGGAACTTTGTTATACGCAACGTTAAATGAGTAATCATGTTGAGTTCCCTAGTTTGAGTTTTGATTGATGACAAACCACATTGAACTATTATATTGCATGCATGTTTCTGTTTGAATGTATAGGACTTAAAGCACAAGTTCAATGGATGAAAGACGAAGCTCATGAAGCCAAGTCTTGAAGTTTGCATGAAGACCAAGTTCATAGGATTACATACTTAGGTCTTAGATGCAATGTATGTGGTATGAAGGTTTGTATTGCACTATAAAGGTTCGAAACTAGAGATATGAGATAGTTGTGGATGATAAGAAGTCTTAGTTACTTGTACTGGAACAGTCTGGGAACAAATCTGAACCACTCTTCTCAAGTTTACTACATGCATTCGTATTTTAGTAAAGTTTTCTTTCCGCGCAAAAATGTATTTCAAACATACGCGGATGCATGGTTTGTAGTGCAAGCAAGTTTCCTTAAGTATGGTTAGTATATTATATGATTTCATATTGATTTTATTTGACATCAAATAAAACTAGTGAATATATTTTCTGTGAAATAATTACCTTATTTCCAAGGAAAATATGTTCTTAAGATTTCATGGAATATCTACGAACCAAAGGCTTACTTAAGGAAATCGGCTAGCACACAAACCCTAAGCTTTTGCACACATAATCTGAGCATACACTACACAAAAGCATTCTCTCTCTAAGTCCTCAAACCTAGCAAGAATCCTAATACCCATAGGTCTTAATTTACTCTCATTCTAAGCGTGTTAGGCTAATTGTTTTTTAGAGACAAAATGTTTGTAATTGAGCATTCTGTGAGTTTAGTTTGCTAGGGAAGTTGATCGGGGATCGTCTTCATTTGAACCATCATAGTTGGTGGTTGAGTCGAATTTCCATAGGTGGAAGTTGGGGAATCATCTTGTGCATAGTTGCATAGGTGATTGACTGTAATTCTTTTGTAATCTGAGTTGATTAATAAAAGAGTGAGTGAGTGGAGGACGTAGACTTATTATTAGAAGTTGAACCTCATTAAATCCTGGTGTTGTTGATTTATTGCTTTTATATCCGCTGCTTGAGAACTGTTCTTATAATTAATCGAAAACTCTACAATAATCGGACAACATTAAATACACCCCCCCTCTTGAGTGTCACTTACACTATCAATTGGTATCAGAGCCTAACTTCTTGAAAGGGTAATACCTAAAGAAGGAAGACACTCTCAGTACTCAAGAGTTGACCAACGAATTTGGGGGATTAAGGTTGCCCAAGTTTAATAGAACAAATTATCCTTGGTGGAAGATTTACATGCCGAATTTTATCATCGGCACTGACTATGAGTGTTGGATAATCATCAGGAATGGACCAAAGAAGGTTGCCAATAACTCAGATGGTACAAAGAAGAAGGAAAGTGAGTACACAAGTACAAATCTGAAGACTCTCGAGAAGAATGCTAAAGCCATGTCACTTCTTCAACAAGGTATTGCTGATAATGAGGTAAGCCATATCTTAGCATGCTCTACTGCTAATGAAATATATATGGGAAACCCTAGAATTAGCCTATGAAGGTACCAATGAAGTGAGGAGATCTAAACTTAATATGCTTATGTGTAAAGTATGAAACTTTTGATATGAACCAAGATGAAAATATAAGAGATATGTATACTTGTTTTATGTCAATTATTAATGACATGAAATCTCTTGGTAAAAGCTTCACTAGTGAAGATTTGGTTAGAAAAATGTTGAGAAGTTTGACAGGGAAATGGTTGCCCAAGGTTACTGCAATCCAAGAGGCCAAAGGATCTATCCACTTTGTCCGTAGAATAACTTATTGGGTCCTTAATGACTCATGAGATATTTGGTGGACTCACAGAAGGAGAGTACTCCTAAAAGACGAGGTCTAGCCTTGAAGGGAGAAGAGATTAAAGAAGATTTGGATGAAATTGGACTCATGGCAAGAAGGTTTGAAAGAAGCCTTAAATCTTAGTTCAAGGAAAAGTCATAAAAGAACAAGGGCAATACAAAGAAGACCAGTTCTAGTGCTGGTTGTTTCAAATGCGGTGATGCTGGACATATGATCAAAGACTACCCAGCATGGAAAACTGACAAAGGAGGAGAAAAAGAGAAGAGAATGACAAAAAGGGGGCTATGCTTGCTGCCTGGCGTGATTTTGATTCAGGTGGTGAAAGCGGAGAGGATGAGGCCCTAATATGTGTGACTACATTATTGGGAGACGTAGATTAAATGCAGACCGGTTTAGGGAAGAAAGGACACATGTGTCTCATGGCAAGAAGCAACTCTTCTGAAGAAGAACAAGTAACTATTTCTAATATGCAAGAACAAATGAGATATTGTGATAGAAATGAGTTACTAGGCTTTATTGATTCTGCTATTGAACAAAATGTTAAAGGAAATACTACTTATAAGGCTAACAAAAAAAAAGCTAAGAGAAGTAAAATGAAATTTTGAACTTATCTACACAAAACTGAAAGAGAAAATTCAGAGCTTGAAATAAGTTTGGATCAGAAGAATATAGAACTTGAGATACTAAAACCTCAATCGGATTTTTCAATTACAGATTTTTATCAAAAACAATGATAGAGGCCAGGTTTTAGTAAACTCAAGGAGGCTGAAGTTGAAGGTATAATAAATTTTGAGTTACTCAAAACAGAAAAGCTTTACTTTAGAACATTTTGACTTAATTTTGGCTCATAGCTATATGATTAGTGATGTGAAAGAATTGTTCAAAGAGTATGTAGACTTGAAAGTTTCTTTTGCTAGCACAAGTGGTTCTAATGTTAATGTCGAATAACTTTGTTTGGAATATGAGGGTAAGATATGTGATTTACAATCTAAAATATTCGAATTAAAGAAAAATACCAACACTGAAAAATGTTAACGATAATGAAAGTCTTGATATTGAATCTTTACATTTAGGATATGAACGTAAAATCTGTGATCTTCAAGCCGAAATATACAAACTAAAGAAAGGCAAGAACAATGAGACCATTGTGGAATTAGATCCTGAACTAGTTTCAAAACTTAAAGATGAGCTTCATTGGGCAAAGTTGGATCTTGCCATTGTGCAGAGTATAATGAAGCTTAGCTTAAGGAACTTGAATCTTGAAACCAAGGAACAAGATCCTAGTGACTGCCTAAGACAGATGAATAGGTTGCTTGATCCTCAGGGTACTCTAAATATCCTAATCTCACAACTTAGTAATCCTCAAAGGTTTGGATTAGGGTATTCTGGATCCAGTTCCCAACAACCACCAAAGTTAGGAAGAGATGAGACTTGGATTTCTGAATCTAAGAGAGGTAAGTATGTGGTAAGAATGGTCATGTGATTGATACTTATTGGACTAAACAAAAACATGATAAAAGAACCTAGTCTCATGTTCACAATGTCCAATATAAAAATGGTCACATACACATAACTGGTCAAAAAATGGAAAACATGATAAATCAAGGAAGATCGGGGTAAAACAAATCTTGGTGAGAAAGGACAGAATCAAATCAGTTCGCCAGGACAAGGAACCCAAGAAAATATGGGTTTCTAAAACTAAACCTTGATTTGTTTGTGCAGGTTAGATTGAACGGAAAGCCATATTGGTATTTGGACAATGGTTGCTCAAGACACATGTCAGGAGATAAAAGTTAATTTCTTTCACTCGTAGCCTATGAAGGAGGAAGTGTCACCTTTGGAGACGATAGCAATTGTTTGATCAAAGGTATAGGTAAGGTTGGAAGACACTTTATCAAGCGATCGATAATGTATATTTTGTTGAAGGCTTGAAACATAACCTTTTGAGCATTTCTCAACTATGTGACAAAGGAAACCATGTTGAATTTGAAATGAATCTTTGTCGTATAGTTAACACTAAAACAAAGGAATTGGTATGTAAGGGGTTTTGACACAATAATGTTTACATGACATTCTTGAGTCAGATTCCTAAGACCAATGCAACTTGTCTATTGGCTGTGGCATAAGAGACTTGGACATGTAAGTTTTTCTTTGCTAAATAAACTGAGATCTCAGGACTTGGTGATAGGTTTACCTAACATTAATTTTTCTGCAGATCATGTTTGTCATGAGTGTGCTAAATGTAAGCATGTCAACTCTTCCTTTACCCCAAAGAAGGCTGTAAGCAATTATCGACCTTTCGAACTTGTGCACATGGATTTGTGTGAGCCCGAGCGTGTGCAAGGTTGAAATGGTCATAGTTACGTGTTTGTATTGATTGTTGAATACTCCTATTACAGTTGGACAATCTTTTTGAAATTTAAAAAATGAAACTTATGAAGAGTTTGAGATTTTGGTAAAACAAGTCCAAAACAAGATTAATCATCAATTGATCTCTATTTGGTCTGATCATGGTTCTGAATTTGACAATGTCAGTTTTTTTACCTATTGTAATGATCATGGTGTGTCTCACAATTTTTCAACTCTAAGAACTCCATAACAAAATGGACTGGTTAAGAGGAAAAATCGCACTCCAGAAGAAATGGCAAGAACATTGCTTCTAGAGAGTGGTCTACCTCGAAACTTCTGGGCTGAAACTGTGAGCACTGTTTGTTATGTTTTGAATAGGGTAACGTTGAGACCATTACTAAATAAAACACCTTATGAGCTCCTTAGGGGAGGAAAACCAAACATTGCACATTTATGTGTTTTGGGTGCAAGTGTTTTGTACACACCAACAGTAAATCTAGTTTGAACAAATTTGATTCTAGGAGTGATGAGGCTGTTTTCGTTTGATACTATTCACATAGCAAGGCATACAAAGTTTTCAATAAAAGAACCTTGTGTGTTGAAGAAAGTATCTATGTTTTGTTTGATGAGACTAACATATCTAGCAAGCATGTGCAGGCTGATGATGCACATGAGTTTGAGATTGCTTTGCTGAACTTTATGGGAGCCAAGGAAGGAGAAGGTGTTGAACTAGGCTCACCACACAATTCTCCTAGAGAGGAAGAGTCTGGTCCAGCACAGAATCATGTAACTCAAGCGGTAAGGGAAGAAGATAGTGACTCAGAGGCTCATCCACATGAAGATGACATAGTTGAGACAACTATGGAAACTGGTTCACTTGTACAAAACAACAATGATACAAAGGGAACCAGTACTAGAACAGGTTCGATAGTAGGAGACACAAATGGAGATTTTGATATGAACAAATCTTTCAAGTACAAATCCTCTCACCTCATTGATCTTATCATTAGTGACATCAACAAGGGGGTGTAGACAAGGAATCCTACTTTGCAAAACTTTTGTGCTTTCTATTCCTTCCTATCAAATGTTGAATCGACTGACTATAAGGTTGCTTTAATGGATCCAGATTGGGTTCTGAGCATGCAAGATGAACTCAACCAGTTTGAGAGAAATAAGGTGTGGCATCTTGAACCTAGGGAGGAAAATATGTCTATTAATGAAATAAAATGGGTGTTCAAGAACAAATTGGACGATTTAGGAATTATAATCAGAAATAAAGTTAGGCCAGTGGTTCAAGGGTTTAATCAAAAGGAAGGAATTGATTATGATGAAACCTTTGCTCGAGTAGCTAGACTTGAAGCAATCAAGATTTTAATTGCATTTGCCGCCCATATTAACTTCAAACTCTTTCAAATGGACGTTAAGACATCCTTTCTCAATGGCTATTTAAAAGAAGTTGTTTGTGTGGAATAACCCCTTGGATTTGAGGACAGTGACTTGCCAAACCATGTTTTAAACTTAACAAATCTCTTTATGGTCTCAAACAAGCTCCTAAAGCATGGTATGAGAGACTTTCAGTTTTCTTTTAGAAAATGGCTATAAGAGAGGTTCGGTTGACAAGACACTATTTTTGAAAGAAAGGGGAACTGATTTGTTAGTGGTCCAAGTATATGTTGATGAAATTTTGTATGGAGCTGCTAATCCTGATTTGTGTGATGAGTTTGCAGATTTAATGAAGAGTGAATTTGAGATGAGTATGATGGGAGAACTAGGGTTCTTTTTAGGGCTTYAAATCTAGCAAACAAAATATGAAATCAAGATCCATCAACAGAAATACCTCAAGGATTGCAGAAGAGGTATGGTCTGCAAGATAGGAAATCCTATGAAACACCAATTCCAACTTCTACAAAGTTGAGCCTTGATGAGAAGGGAAAGGATGTTGAGGGTAAGCTATATAGAGGTGTGATTGACTCATTACTTTACTTAACAGTTAATAGGCCAGATATAGTGTTTTCAGTAGGGTTGTGTGCGCGATTTCAAAGCAAATATAAAGAATCTCACCTAAAGATTGTTAAGGGAATTCCGAGATATCTCAATGGTACTGATGATATGTGTTTGTGGTATCCAAAAGGCAGCAAAATGAGCCTTGTTGGATACACAGATGTTGACTTTGTTAGTTTTGTTGCGGACAAGAAGAGCACTTCTGGAATGGCCCACTTCTTAGGTTCTTGTCTCATTTTATGGGAAGAAACAAAATTTTGTATCTTTATCCACAGCTGAGACTACGTACATTGTTGCTGCTTTGTACTGTGCTCAACTTTTGTGGACAAAGTCACAACTAAAGCTTTTTGAGGTCTACATAGGATGTGTTCCTATTTTTTGTGATAACACGAGTGCAATCAATATTTTGAAAAATCTTTTCCATCATTGTAAAACCAAGCATATTGAGGTAAGACATCATTTTCTAAGGGACAATGTTGAAAAAGGTAATGTGAATTGGAGTTTTGCAGGTCAGAAGATTACCTAGCTGACATTTTTACAAAACCTTGAGCAGAGAAGTGTTCATCAAGCTTCGTACCTTGTTGGGTATGATTAAAATTAGACAATGAACTCTTAGGTCTTGACTTGTCCCTTTGGCTAGTCAAATGATGTCAATTTATGAAGGTTTCCAGAAGGTACTCAAGAGGGGGGGTGAATTGAGTGCCTATTAAAATTTTCGATTATGTACTGTTTTAGTAGAGTAGACCAGTTGGACTGGTCTCGTAGCGGAATAAGTGTTAAACAGTACGTAGAACAATATCGAGCAATAATAATAAAGACACACAAATTTAACGAGGTTCACCCAACTGTGGGCTACGTCCTCCTACCCTAGTTACTTTTATTAATTCTACTCCGAAATAACAAAGCAACTCTCACTCACAATGTACGTGAACTCACACATATAATTGTCACCCCACACTCAACCTAAGTGTGCTAGATCGCACTTGAACTYACAATTGCTACCCAATCACCAACCCCTTCGTTGGTAATTCAATACAACTCACTTTTCTCTCAATTACTCACTTTATGAGTTTACAAGAGTATTTTATCGCTCAATATGTGTGCACTCTTGTGTATGAACAATGCTTGCTTGATCTAGGCTTTGGTCCTTTTCTCTTTCTTTCTTTCTCTCAAAAATACACCTTTTAAGAACGTGGAGAGAAGTCTAATTCAAGAGTCTATATGCATGGATATTTATAGCCAAAGGCCTAGCAATTACTAGCGATACATCACTAGAATATAAGAGATAAATAAAGATATATCTACTCCTTATATTTTAGGAAAGTTCCATAAGATATTATTCCATACTTAGATGATATAATATCTTATGTTACTTTAATTGTATCTCAAGTAATTACCATATATCTAAACATATATACTCACCAGATCATCATTGAAGTTTCCATAAAACCGTTTTAAAGAAAAAATTTCCAAAAACTATTTTTAAGAAAACTTTCCAAAAATCTTTTCTTGYCCGACAAGATGATCCGCGTTGTGAGAACAGTACAACTGTTCTCCGAACTGGTAGGGCCAAAGTCAACCAACCAAYTGGTTTAGTTGCCTTCAAATTTAAGAGAGAAAGTTCGAAGCCCAATGTCATCAACCAATAATACAAGCACGCAACAAACACATTCATGCAATTAATACAACAAGAAGACTTATTCTAATCCTAGAACTAATCTTCAATGTTCTTCAACTTCTCGAAGCTTCCTTGATCTTCAATATAACCTTAATCTTCTCGAATCTTCCTCGAAGGACTTTCTGCTTCAATAGTTGCAATTCCTGTATGCCAAACACATATAGCAATTTGCACAGTATAACTTGTTAGCATACATGTCACTATCTTTCAAGTGACAAAGAACAATATCTCAGCTGTTCAGACCAGTTGTATTCATCAGATCAATGTACCTGTTTGTCATCAMTTAAAACACAAGGGAACTCAACAAATTTCCCCTTTTTGATGATGACAAACCTTGTGAGAAGTTCCTGCAAACAACAAGTTATATGCAAAAACAACTCTATCTCAATGGGACTATTTTTTGTCTTTTTCAATTTTTCTATTTTTTTTGATTTTTTTCGACTCTAAGTGAAACAACCAACTAACTTGGTTATTTCCTATGAAAGCAATAAAAACAAACTATCCAGAATCATATTCTGTAAGAGAATCATCCAGATTTTTATTGGACTCAACTATATTAAACTACAACTATACTAAACTGACTCAATCTAAGCTAGACAAAGGCTTCCAGAACTTTTAATTATTTTCCCCCTTTTGGCATCATTAAAAAGTATTCACAGAATAAGAACATGCACAAAATATTGTTTTCAACCCAAGGGTAGCATCAACTACCAATTCATACCATAATCTGCATAAGCTTGTTAGTTTCACAATTCACAATCCCAAAACAAAGCAAACAGGAGGAGAAATAGTTGAKCAGAGTCAAACAAGAACCAAATTACATTAACAAAGTCTTGTAAAATGGCATAGAAAACAGATATCCAAAAGCAGTTCAAAAGATAGGGGGAGGGGAACAGAAGATAGAACAGATCCAGATCATCACTCGTCATCATCATCCTCTTCATCCTCCATCTCGTCCTCTGAAGCATCAGGATCAGAACCCTTATCATCCTCATCATCTTCAGGTTCCTCATCATCATTATCATCATTGTCTTCCTTATCTTGACTTCCATCTGCAGAAGAGTGGGTGGATTCCTCGAGGTCAATTTCTTCATCTTCCTCAGACTACTTTGCAACTGATCCCTTAGCAACAGAACCCTGACCAATAGCAGCAGTAGATGTCTGTCCAACAGCAGCAAAAACAGTAGCCTGAATAGCAGGAGTGGTTTCAACCTTCTGACCAGTACCAACAGCTACCTGTCTTGCTGTTCCCTCAGCCTTCATCCTAGCAACGCAATTTCTGGTTTTATTCAATTTCTCCTCTAAACTCCCTTGCCTCTCAGTGAAGGAAGTGGTCAAGTCATGCACCATAGTCACCAACTTCTCCAATGTTTTATCTTGCTTTTCAATCTTGTCAAACAGTGGAGTGAGATCAGTAGATGTACTGGTCTCCTCTACCTTCCTTTACGTAGCATCATGTTCCTTCTTTTGCTTCTTAGCTGGTGAGTCACCAACATTGCACAACTTGTCACCCTTGATGTGCAATCCCTTTTCACTAGTACAAAAAAGGTCAAAAGCTGCGCCTCAAATGCTGCGGTTGTTTGAAAACCGCAGCATTTGAGAGTCAAAAGCTGCGGTTTTTAACATAACCGCAGCATTTAACCTGGCTTAGAGGTAAAAAACAAATAGGAAAACTCACAAAAGCTGCGGTTTTTTGTATAACCGCAGCTTTTGAGTCTAATAAAAATAACATTACACATACACTACACGCGGGCTACAGGGGCATTGCTATATACTCAAATTAAAAAAAAAAACGTAACTCATCAGATCAGTAACCCTCACTCGAAAACACACACTCACGCTCAAYGACCCTCACTCAACCGGCGCACCTCCGTCGACCCACCAMCACCGGCGCACCTCCGTTGACTCCACCGTCGCCGACCCAATTCACTTCTGCCTTCGCCAATTGGATGCGTGCTCGCTGCACTTCTGCTTTCGTCAATTGGTCGCTGCACTTCTTCYWTTGCCAATTGTGCGCTGCTCGCCGTCGTTTGGTCGCGCCGCTGCTCCGTCGTCACTCACCCACTGCACCCTCGCCGTCTCAYCCCACCGTCGCCAATTGAAGACAAAATTAGGGCTTCCACAATTGTGCTGCTCAGCCTTCCCCAATTGCTCGTGCTCAACCCTCAGGTTTCTCTCTACTTTTCTTTCCTTTTTGTTATTGAATTATATACGAAATTGTGTTTTGATTGCAATGTGAGTTTGAAATTTTGGTGTTTTTAATTTTTTGATATACGATTATATTTTTATGTTGCAAATTGATATACGTAGATGTAGTATGTATATGTATATATATACTGGACTTCCTCAGAGTATTGCTGCTCATTTGGAGGACWCTTATATGAACCCCAATGCTCCATCTGAATCTGTTGATTGAGAACTAGAGTTAAATAAGAAACAAAGAATCAAATCTACAAGCAATATTAATAAAACAAAATAAAAGTGAGCAGTTATTTTATTTCCTAGTAATTGTAAAGGAAACGACAGTAAACAGACTAACAATACTNAATTGTGCGCTGCTCGCCGTCGTTTGGTCGCGCCGCTGCTCCGTCGTCACTCACCCACTGCACCCTCGCCGTCTCATCCCACCGTCGCCAATTGAAGACAAAATTAGGGCTTCCACAATTGTGCTGCTCAGCCTTCCCCAATTGCTCGTGCTCAACCCTCAGGTTTCTCTCTACTTTTCTTTCCTTTTTGTTATTGAATTATATACGAAATTGTGTTTTGATTGCAATGTGAGTTTGAAATTTTGGTGTTTTTAATTTTTTGATATACGATTATATTTTTATGTTGCAAATTGATATACGTAGATGTAGTATGTATATGTATATATATACTGGACTTCCTCAGAGTATTGCTGCTCATTTGGAGGACWCTTATATGAACCCCAATGCTCCATCTGAATCTGTTGATTGAGAACTAGAGTTAAATAAGAAACAAAGAATCAAATCTACAAGCAATATTAATAAAACAAAATAAAAGTGAGCAGTTATTTTATTTCCTAGTAATTGTAAAGGAAACGACAGTAAACAGACTAACAATACTGGCAGTTCATGTCTTTCAGTTAGAAATTCATCAGTTCATGTATCTATCTCTATAGTAAATTTTGCATTACATCTATAAAAAAGAGAGGGAAATGGGCAGTAACTAAAATCTCGTCTTTGCTTTCAACCCTACCGATCAAACACAGTAAACAGTGTCCACCAGAAGAGTCGAGTTCCTTACGGCCAACCTCATTCCTTACGACTCTTTACATTACATTCTCAGAGAAATGGAGACCTTGAAATTTGAAAATTTTGTTTTGCACTTCATATATGACAACAGCTTAGTGAACTTACCTGGATCCTAGTGTGATTCTCTATTCATATTTAGCCTAAACTGAGATTAAATAAACAATTAAACATGATAAGATTAGAGTATTATACCCTCTGAGGTCGCTTGTGATGCTTCTTGTGGGCAGTTTCCCAGCCATCATTGTTTTCCTCTTGTTCTTTCTACACAAATCATCAAGAGAAAAAGTTCAGTATGACCAATTAAATTATTGCAAGGACATAATTGAGCAACTAACACTAGTAACTAACCCCTTCATTCCGGTTATAGCTAGGCCTGTCGCGTTGTCCTTCTGGTTGATAATTCTCATGCAAAGTCTAGTCATAGATGCCAAAAGATGTCAAGAACTAACAGTAAAACTTTAACAATTGCATCTCTAAAAAAAAGACAGACTTTTGAATCTAGCCAACACTTAAAGGTGCAGACATGCTGTGAATCATAGAAAGGGAATAACTAAATCACATCCAACTTTTTTACTACCTTTGTTCATTTATGTATGTTATTCCTTCTTAAAGACACAAATGAGACCATATGAAACCATCATCAAATTCACTGTTTTCGATTTATCGAAAAAATGCATAACAAGAATTCAATAATCCCCCAATGTATACTCTTATGGTCCTGTTGTGAGTTCAATGCTTTGAATGCAGTGCAACTAGCTATAGTACAAACATATATCCATTCTATAAAATGAAAGTACTTCATACTTGTTTTAACTTAGGTACGGTATTACTATTCGAAATGCAATTTGTAGCTCAAAATTTCCTTAGCAAAATCCTAGTTGTAAAACTGATGCCGAAGATTGAACTATTTCAAACTTAGTTGCTGTAAAGTCTCGCTTGATAACTAGACAAAGTAAGCCACGCATCAAAAATCTTGTTAAACAAATGAGACTGTTAAACCTGGATAAATAAAGCCTGGATCTAAAAATTTAATTCATATGTATATTGAGCCTAAATTTAATGTCATATTATATTGACCTTTATTCTTGTGTTGCCTTTTTGATATTTCTGCCATTGAGCTTTTAAATTTTGTCTATTATAATTAGCAGCATGCATTAATATTTTATCTCTATAATTCTTTCAAACTTGCATATATGGCTTGAATAGTTAATGGTGAATTCTAAATATATGGAATGTTTAAAAAATATGTTGAATTTAACGTTCTTATGTGAATTACAAACAATATAGTGGAATCTAACATTCTTAATTAGTTATTTAATTCCTTAAAATTAAAAATCTTATCTATTGCAAATTTCTTGTATTGTATAATATTTCTTAGAAATTTCTATATAAAACTTCAACCAGATACTAGTTATAATAACACACCTAAAAAGGCATACCAATCATTTCCTCCTACCTCCGACTTTTTAATATATTTATATTACTTGTCAGTAGAAAATCTAAAGGATGGAAAAAGATCGTCTTATTATGGTGAGAAAAACGAGAATTTGTGATAGTGAGGAATTGTAATCGCTTATTAGAACATCGAACCGGACGGGAAAAGATTTATGTCCTTTGCAAGTTGTGGCAATGTAGGCAAGGTCAATAGCATTGGCTTGCTAGAGGAAACATATTGTTTAACGGATTTAGCCTCAATACCACTTGGTTTAGGTGAGAGAGGATTCTAAAAGAAGTTCGAACAGAATGATTCACAATAGAAAAGCATGATCATTATGGGAGAACGTCGAGTGAGCATGTAAGATTTCAAGATGATGAACAAAATCAAGATGATAACACGATCAAGATGACGAAACTGATGAAGAGTTGTCGATGAAATATGGAGGGGAGGATGATAGAAGACGTTGCTTGAGTCTTTATGCGACTTCTAAACACCTTTGTATCCGGTTGTGAAAAGAAGTGACCTTGCTCCAATGCTAAACTTTCAACATTAAGGCAAAAACAATTGGAGCACACTAGCATCACTCCTCTTAGAGTGCTAAGCTGATTACCGAATGACAATTACTTCCGAAGTCAAATACTATGCCAAGAAGCTATGTGTCTTTTCCTAGAGATCAAAAACATAGCTTGTCCGAATACTGCATTTTATATCGAAGAGATCAAAATTTAGACAAATGTCCAGGTGCATAATCCACGATACAAGCGTGTAGAGCTGATGGTAAAAGGAACCCTCCAGCAAAGGTGTTGTGGTATCTCCCTGTAATACCTAGATTCAAACGCTTGTTTTCAATTAAACAAGATGCAAAGAATTTGAGGTGGCATGAAGAGACAAGGAAGAGAGATGGGCTTCTTAAGCATCCAGCTGATTCTCCTGAGTGGAAGAATATCAWTAGGTTTTATCGTACATTTGGAGAGGAGGCTCGCAATTTGAGGCTCGGACTATGTACAGACGGAATGAATCCATTCGGCACTCTTAGCTCTAAGCATAGTACATAGCCGGTTCTCCTCATTATCTACAACCTGCCTCCTTGGTTATGCATGACCTACTTTGACTTTTTCATGTCTAAACTACTAAAACAACACAAATGCTGCGGTTTTGGGTGAAAACCGCAGCTTTTCATGTCTAATCTGAAGGTTTTTAATAACTAAAATGTTAATGAATTAACTAAGTTTCGGGGAAAAACTTCTTTTAAGGAGGGTAGACTGTAATATCCCATATTTTTGGGACGTATTTTCAAAATATTTTATAATTATTTTAATACAAAAAGGGTATTTTGATAATTTTAAACCAGTTTTAAATTTTCAGAGCCAAAATAATATTTAAATTTTGGTGTCAAAACTATTTTCAAATAAAATGAGTATTTAATAAAACCCTAAATAAATTAATTTCGGATACTTTATACTTAGCAAGTATTTATGAAAGGGGTTTCTAAATTAAAAAGGTTTTTTTTTAAATGGAAAAGAAATAAAGAAAATAATAAAAGCAAAAAATGAATTAATGAATAAAAGGCCTAAAATAAAAGGATAAATATAATAAAAATAAACATGCATGCACTTACATGATATTACACGGCTAACATGGAAAAGAAAAGTGAAAATAATTCTTTTGGGTCCATTTTTCAACCCTTCCTAAATTCTAAAAACTTGTTTTCCAGGTAAATGATTTTTCATCCTTCCTAAATACTTTTCATGACACTTCCAAATATATTACTCTCCACTTCCAACACAATATTTTGTGTCCTAAATTTCAACCCAACCATACACTATAAATACCCCTCAATTCATTTGATGACCTTAGCAATTCTTCTCTCTCCTTTTCTTCTCTTCCCTCACTCGACCCCACAGCCAACCACACAACCACCGAGTGGCATCCCACCAACGACAGTCACAAACCGCGGGTACGACATCCTGAATAATGCACATATTAGAGATGAATTTTGCTTCACATTTTCATCTTCCACAAGTTTATCACAGACTAAGATTATGCTTAAAACAGGCACTCACTAGTAGAAAAAAGGTTATTTGCTGCGGTTATTAGGGCTCATTGCTCGGTTTTGAACCTTAACAAATGAACCTGCAGCAATGACTATTTGCTGCGGTTGTAACCGCAGCAAATAAACCACTATTCTGCTGCGGTCATTAGCCATGAACCGCAGCAAATAGTAAGTCTATATATTGCAAATAGTAAGCCATAACCGCAGCAAATAGTAAGTCTATATACGAGTTGTCTATATATTGCAAATTTATACATATTACATCATATAGTCTATTATATCATTATTTAATATGGAGAAAGTTAAAAAAACAAAACTTATATATATATTGATTAGTAATAATTCGGTATATTTACAATTAAATAATTACATAAGAAATTAACCACTAATTACATGAAAGCTAAAAATACAGCAAGACTTTGATCTGTTACACTTTTGACTACCACGCAACAGCATGAATGACATCCTTCAAATCCTTCTTACTGAGGTTGAAATCTTGAAATAATTGCTTTCCCAACCTAAAATCTGACTGAATGCCAGATCAAATGCTCTACTGATACAAGAATCATCTCCGATTCTTTCTTGTGTTTCCCGGCTCTGTCTAACAGAGAACTACAGATTTAGGACAATACGGGAAACACTAACAGAGTAAACATCAGGAATTTAGGACACACAAGATTGCAAAATACATAGGACTCAAACTTATTATTAATTTTAATTAATAACCATGAATGAAAAAATTTAGTTAAGAATTTCAGTAGAGTTATTCCAACAAATAAGCAATCTTAGTAACACATATGCATACGTTTGCCTCCCCATCTGCAACTATGAGGAGCGCTAATTATATAAGCATCATTGGTCGTGTCGTCGGTTATTGGAAATTTACACATTGCTGTTACTAATCAGAAAAAGACCAATAGTCTTTAGTAATTAGCAACAACTGTGATTGATGTGAATTTTTGACTAGTTTGTTTTGCAAGTATATGAAAGATATTTATGTACTAAGTTTGGCACCATTTCTATGTTTCTTTTTTGTTTGTTTTTTTTGAGAAAATGTAAGAAATTTTATTAAACACCAAAACACAAACATACAAGCCTGCTAAACACAACAACCAACAAAGAAAGGCTAAAAACAGCCCTTACAACAGACAAATTACAGCAGCTCAATAAACAAAGCATCAACTCTATTAACTATCTTCTGTGTTTGGTCGAATTTATTTTTATTATTTTTATGATTTATATAAACGAAGACTCCAGTAACAAATTACTAATAGCTACAGGTCTACCATCAAACAAAATACACATCGAAGGAACCAACCATATGTAACAGGCAATGCAGTTATACTTCGTCCATATGTTGATCAAGATTAACTTAAATAGTTAATGCTTATCAATCAATCAACCAAGTGTAACAGGCAATGCAATTTATACTTCGTGCAATTCTTGGCAACACATACATTGCTCAACAGGCCCTTGCAAAATCAGCTCCAATGCAATAGATTCAAGCTTTATGAGTGCATTCTTGACTTTCATTTAATCTTTAATTCCTTACAAAATAGTGAATAAAATGGAAACCTTGAGACGTATGTTCATTTCATAATAAGAACTAATTATCTAGCTAAGAATCGACCTTTTCTGAGTCATTTAAACAGTCAATGCAATTTATACTTCGTCCATATGTTGATCAAGATTCTACTCTAAACAGTTGTGATCAATCTGTTACTAAACACTAAAGTTACAGACAAGTTGACTTACTTTCCTAGTTATTTAATATATCATGCTTTTGCAACATCTCCTAATATCATCACTGTATGCAGAAATGAAGTTTCTTCTTTTTTTTTTTTTTTTGAGACGACATGAAAAGACTTCTGATTCATTAATTTTTCAAAATTCTACAAATTCACCCAACAATTGACATCACAATCACCATATCTAATGCTTAATCAGAAATCAATCAATTCCACTTCCAAAAAGGCATGCACATTATCAAATTCTATTCTGCAAAGCAAACACACAGCAAGGATCAACGAGTAAATAGAATTACAAATAATAATCAGATGTCAATAGATTCTGCCAAAGTAAAGCAAAACACTTCTTTCAATTCAATTGAGTTACTCATATCAGCAATTGATATTGATAAGATAAAAAGCTCATAAAATACAAATGGTATGAAAAAGAGGTAAAATTGAACAATAATCAGAAAAAAACTAACAAATCGCTTTTCAGAATCCAAAAAACCAAAAATTTGTTCGAAAATTCCAGAATTCCAGAGCCCACAAAAAACCAAAAAATCTGTTTGAAAACCACCAAATAACTAGCAGAATAAAAAAATTGAAAAATAAAAAACAATCGAACACCAAATCGTGAATAACCGAGATCTCGCAAATATAAATCAAAATAAATCGAAAAACACCAGAAAATCCAGATCTAATAATTAGAAAAATAGCAGACCCAAAAATTTATAATAACAAAAATCAAAAAAAAATATACCCAGGAGAGGACCGGCGACGACGAAAAGGAGAGGACAGTGGCGTGTTGGTGAGATCGTAGGTGGTGTTGTTGTAGGCTCGCTCGGGTGGTGCCTCTGATGGCGATGGATCTTGTGGTTAGTCGGTGATTAGAGAGAGAGAGAATGTGGAGTAGAATGGAGGAGAGATGAGAGGATAAGAGGAGAAGATGAGAGTGAAGAGAGGATAAGAGATGAGAGTGATGTGAATGAGAGGAGAGAGGGTATTAGGGTTTGTTGTATACGTATACTCCGTATACGACTAAGCTAATTAAGGGGCCGGTTTGTGTGTGTTATTGGGCCTCAGTTATTTGTTGCGGTTGTCCATTAAACCGCAACAAATGTAATGCACTCAATTTCCCCTCTGAATATGTAATATTTGCTGCGGTAATTTAAAAACCGCAGCATATAACTCTCAAATGCTGCGGTTTTTTATAACGCAGCAAATGAGCCGCATTATATGATGTTTTTTCTACTAGTGACTAATGCAAAATCTTTCATAATCAATGAATTGTCTGGTTCAATGTCACCAATATGAGTGATTGAAGTAAATTTCCTGTTAGGCAGTCTAATTTTTAAATTCATATTGACACTTCTCACATTTTTCATCAAGGTTTATCATGAGTCATGTGATCTGAACCTCCTAAATCAATGATCCATTGATTTGTAAGATTAGCATGATTGCATAGGAATGTAATACCTGAGAAAGGAGTATCCAGTGGATCCAAGTCTGAATTCTCTGCATTCTTTGTGCCAGATGACTTTGGGAGCAATTTGAGGACTATTCCAGTTGTTGTGGAGTGAGTTGTGGTTTTGCTTCTCCTTCGTCATCAACATAAGTTGAGGCTCCAACTGTCATTCTCCCTCCTTGGTACCTCTATTTCCCTTGTCTTCTCGACCAGTCATGTTTATGTCCTCCTTCCTTCTTAATGCCTCTTGGATTGTTCTTGGCCAGAGCATGATTCTTCAGATAACCAACTAGAGTCCAACACTTCTCAGTTGGGTGATTTTTCTTGTCACAAGCTTTACAGCTTTTCTCATATCTCCCCCTACCTCCTATGTTCTGATGGTTCATTGCATGCACTACAAAAAAAAAGCTTTTTAGCGACGGAATAGATCCGTCCCTAAATTGATGAAAACCGTCGCTAATTGTGTTTAGGGACGGATTCAATTGGTCTCTAAAACTCTCGTCACTAATTCAATTTATCGACGGATTTACATAATCTGTCCCTAATTTAGGAACGGTTTAAATATCCGTATCATACTGTAGATAAAACTTAGGGACGAATTTTATTTTCTTTCCCTAAATTTAGAGACGGATTAAAAAAAATCAGTCACTAAATTTAAGAATGGATACCAAAATTCGTCCCTAAATTTAGGAACGGACAATAAAATTAATCCCTAAATATAGGGACGGATTTTGTATGTTGGTCGCTAATAGTTTTGGAAAAAAAAAAGAAATCAACAACTAAAGAGTTGCAGATTTCTTACATGAACCAARGAAGAATACGCTGGTAGAAAAAACGAATAATACGAAGAAAATTTCCTAAAAATCATTATCATTACAATATTAAACGTTTATAAGAGTTTCACTGTTCATACAATGAACAGTCCGACACAATGAACAGTTATTTTTGCATCAGCATTTTCATCCAACGATCTTCGCTCTTCTTGCTTCCTCCACTTCAATCCCACCGTTCATCTTTAATTCTCTCCTCATTCATCTTGAAAAAAACCCTAGCACCAACATTCACCTCATTCTCTCTCCTCAACTCATCATTTTCCTCTTCCTTTTCTCATCCTCTCACGTTCCATCTTCCATTATCAAGCCTTAACTTAGCACCCTTCCATTTTCCATTGTCCAAGCATGAACTGTAAAACTCTTATAAACTTTTAATATTGTAAACGAAGATGGAAGGGTGGCAGCAACGAAGATTGTGAAAATTGAGAGTAGGAATTCTTTTGGGCAGCAAACTCTCAATATTTTGGGCAGCAACTCGCAACCCTAAGAAGAGCAATGACAATAGCAAGAAATAATTTGGGCGTCCTCAAGATCTATAGTTAAGAAATTTACAATCAAATCTTTATATTTGATATTTGATTATGTGTTTTTCCTTTTTTAATTTGGTATTTTCCTAAAACCCTAATTTCTTTTGCAGATCAACAATTACTTAAGGAGATAATTCAAGGAATGGAGTTGAACCGTTCATTTCCTGGTCAAATATCTTCTACGGAATGGTAACATTTGATCCTTTGCATACGAAGGCATGGTAACACTTTGAACAACCTCCTCTTTGTTTTTTTTTTTTTGTTTTTTTTTGGACGATTTGGGATGACAATTTTTGGGTGTGAAATTTTGGGTTTTTTTATATAAAAAATTGGGTTATTTAGATGAAATTGTGGCTTATAATGGTAGTATTGAGGGATTAATAGCATTTCTCTCTAATTCAAAATAAAGCAGTCATTTTTTGTCATTTTCTTTAAATAAATTTTCGGCTTGAGATTTCTAATTTTAGGGTTTTTATCAACCCTTTTGATTCCGAAGTTTGGAAATTGGGATTTCTAATTGAAATTTCATTTAGATGACAATTTAGGTTAAATTAGATTGAGTTGGGTGTTCAAAAAAAATTGTCTGTAAAAGATGACAGACATTGAACTTGAAGATGGTGAAGCATACTATTTTCAATATGATGATGACAGTATGAACAATTGATGCTTTGAAGTTTAGCTATGGACTTATGGGCCTGACTCATAAGATTTCCTTGTGAACTTTAATACCACTTTAGGAAAGTGGTCAAAGTGTAACCTGGAGGTGCTTCGAGTTCGTCATACACTAACTTTGAAGAGGTCATAAAAAGTTTTCTTTTACTTAAACTGATTTATGATATTTCTCAAACTAGGCCTTTTTCCCATTTGGTTTTGTGATTGAACTTCTAAGTAGTGAGGAAAACATCAATGCATGGTGGAAAGGATTAAGGAAGATAGAGAAGAAGGAGAAGAGAGAGTTGGAATATATGTGTAGGACGTGGGCCGAGCCCTCGCATATAGCGGGCGCGCGGCTTGGTACTACATCGAGGTGCTTTGCGTGGGCTTGAGCCACGGAACCCGCACATGAGTGCGTTGGGGTAGTGTTCGCGTAGAGGGAATGCATGTGGCTAAGGTTATTCACGGAGCGCGAACGTTGGTGCCAAATTAATGACCCTTCTGATTCCAGTACAGTTCGTGTTCGGGGACATGGTACGAATCAGATCTGTAACCCAATTTCGCCCGCATGTAGCGGCCTCTACTCGGTCTCATTGCAATTCATTCATCACGATTATTGAATGCACATAACTACATTTTTAGCACCTTAAGAAGCGTACTAACCTAAAATTACTACGAAAGTGTGTTTCTATATATGCACAAGAGACTACCTACCATAGAAATTGGACACATTCATTATCAAAATAAACGGTGCCTAAAAAACCGGTTGTCCATAGTTAATTGTGATTTTAAAGTGATTCAATAATTTTCGGTCTTTGTTTAGCAAAATATATACAAATGATACAACAATGACAATGCGAAGTATATGAACTTCAAAATATATACAACCAATCTTACCCTAAATCTACAACAAACAAAGTTAGTTCGTATAAAAAACGAGCGCAACGAATCTTCCGCCTTGAATGCTATATAAGAACAACAAAACAAATGTTAGTTTATAATAAGAACGAGCGAATGAATCTTCCGCCTTGAATCGCTAATCAAGGATAAGAAACTCGTTAGTATTGACAAGTGATAATATATAGGAAAATGAAATAAAAAGAACGAACAAAACAATGAAACATTGAAATCATTAATGAAATCCTACATATTTACATGGAAGATTTAAATAGTGAGTTTCTACATGTTTGTTAATTAGATCAAAACTCGTAATAGTTATTAATTAGATTGAAAAAGGAGTATATGTTTAAGGCGAGTAATCTCAGAAATAACTTGTTATTGTTTGTTGAATCGAAACAGAATCGATGCTTTGAACTCAAGAACGAATGTGTTTAGAGTGTTTGAGAGAGAGAGAAGAGAGAATGCACATGGTGTCTCGAAAATCGTGTGTTGAAAACCGTGTGTGTTCGGAATGAGCAAGGCAGGCACGTTTTATAGCACGAGGGAAAACGAGGGAAAAAACCCTGCTTAGCAGGGCTCGTATATACGCAGGTCGCTGCGTAATACGCAGGGTAGCCTACGTATATACGCAGAGGGCTCATATATACGCAGGCCTCTGCGTATATACGAAGCCTGCGTATATTTTTTTCAAACTCGAATTTTTTTGATTTCCTCCGATTTTATTCGTGATTTGCTTGATTCGACGACCTAGACGAGTTCTAGAGTGTTCTAGAAGGTTCCACGTATTCCGGAGTATTTTTCGTGTATTTGTATTTTTTTTTTTGGTATTTTTTCTGCGTATAAAAATCTATAAATAATAGAAAAAATAAAGAAAATCAGAAAATATCTAAAAATACTGGTGAGCTCAGAAAATGTGAAGAATGCATATGAAAGTGGAAATTATAGAGTACCAATATAAAAACGTAAAAATGAGAAAAGAAGCTAAAAATAGTAAATATTAAATAAATAAAGAAAATGTTTTTGCCACCTTTTATTTGTCTTTGCTCAATAGTTCCGAGTATGATCCGTATTTTCAACTTTTATGAGTTCAAAGCATCTTTTCTAAGTCGAAACAATCGCGAGACGCGGTATGTTCATCACTGATTATCTTTTGGGAGACATTTTTAGGTGTCTACAGAAGCCCACTTTGACTGAGTCTGGAGAAGAGTAGTTCTCGTAAGACGAAAGTTCAAAGTATTCAATCGGGACGGAGAGCAACTCAAGACGTTCTGCGACATGATCACCTTTTTTGCCGGTACATGCAAAACAAGGTTAGTTTTACTGTAGCGTGTCCGTGCGGTCTGATTTGCTTGCATGGATTTTTGTTGGGGAGCAAACTCCAAAACCCGGAAGAGTGTGCGGAACTTTTGAGCGGGAGAAGATTACCAAAACCGAGAGATGCCGACGGAATTCTGTAGCGGGAAGAAATTTCCAAGCCTGAAGATGTGCTGGCGGAACTTCTGTAGCGGAGAAGATTCCAAGACCGAAAGTTGGTTGTGCTGGATTTCTGTATCGGGAGAAATCGTAGACCCGAAGATGCTTGTGCTGGATTTCTGTAGCGGAGAAATGTAGACCGAAAGAATGCTTGTGCTGGATTTTTGTACGGAAGAATCGTAGACACGAAGATGTTTGCGCTGGATTTTTCTGTAGCGGAGAAATCGTAGACCCGACGTGCATAATTGGAATTTCTGGCGCGGAGAGAAAATTCCAAAAACCCTGAAGTGTATAAAAGGAGCTGTTGTGTGAGAAGCCCCCACTTTGACTGATTGAAGAGACGAAGACCTCGTAAGACAAAGTCAAAGTAATTTGATTCGGGACGGAGAGCAACTAGAGGTTCTGCGCCCTGAGTCACTTTTTCACCGGTACCTGCAAACAAAGGTTAGTTTTACCTGTTCTAGGCCCATGCGGTTTTATACCCTTGAAGCGCCTGGATCCTCGGGCTATTTTTCTCCCTACGGCTGACTGGTTTTTCAGGAGAAAATGAGGTGATGAATACCTTCGGAAAGCCCGTTCCTCAGGTAGCTTTTCCCTAGGTGACCTTGGTTTTTCGGGAAAAGAAATGATGTAGATGCCTTCCCTACGGCTGACCTTGGCTTTTCGGGAAGAAGTAATGCAAGTTCCGTCGGAAGCGCTCTTCCTTCGAAAGTTCCCCTACGGCTGAACTTGCTTTTCGGGGAAGAGTTGTGATGTACATGCCTTCCCTACGGCTGACCTTGGCTTTCGGGAAGACGTAATGTAAGTTCCGCGGAAGCGCTTCGTTCCTTCGGAAATTTCCCTACGGCTGACCTTGGCTTTTGGGGAAGTTGCGTGTAGAACAATCGCGTATAGCGATGAATGCCGTATAGGCGTTGTGAAGGCAACTGCATGTAATAGGCGCCCAGCTTGTGTGGAGGTGGTTAATGTGCAATGTGCAATGTAATGTGATGTGTTTGTGCAAGATGCATATCATGATGATGTTTGTATGCTCAATGATGATGCTTATGAAGTGCTTCCAATGGTATATGCGTATGCAAGTCTATTCTTAGATCTAATGCATGAAATGACAATGGGAAATTGACTAATGGTAAGATGCTTTAGATTGCGGGATGGAGCCGTCTCAAGCCCCATTCGAGCAAGGCGATGCTTGTGATTGCAAGTGAGCCCAACCCATGGGGTTGGGCGTGGTGGAATGGCTTAATTGGTTTAGTGGATGAGCCCCCAGCTTGATGAACTTGCTTGGTGAATCGAGGTTGGGGCTGTGTCATAGGGCACTGATTGATGGAGTAAGGTAAGGCTAGTGAATTTGGTGAGTCATGGGTTTTGGCTTAGCTTTTTGTGGTGGTAATGGTAAGGAATGAGGATGTGATTTGACTTGCCAAATCGTGACTTAAGCTGAATGCCCGATGAGGGGAGACATGGACAGAATGCTGCAATGCGATGCATTGAGGAGGATGCATGATGAATGCTGCAGAGTGATAGCCTAAGGACGAGGTGAGGAGAGCCCTTTAGGTGTATGAAAGAATAGGCTAAAGGTTCAAGAAAAGACAAGGCTAAAATTTGTGACTAAGGGTAAGTAAATGGGGAATTGATGTGGTTGGCTAGATGAGTAGGCTCAGCGCGAGTCTATGTCGGGTGCTAACTAGGATTTGTGCTCTGACTTTAAGGGAATCAAACTAACTTGGAGAGTGGACTCTGAACTTATTGAGTTTATTGGGTCGGACCTCGAGAGAGGCTTCTACGTATCCTTACGGAATCAGACCGTGTAGTTCTTTGTTATGATTTGGACAATGCCTCGTGCGAGAGGCTTTTGTGGTTGTATATGTGAGGCTGTGGTTCGAGGGTCGAAAAGGCTTGATGATCACGAAGTGACCCACGGTGCGCAGTGTGCTTTTAGACTTTTGCTTTTCGTTTGAATTGGCTTTTGAATTTGGATTTTGCATTGGATTTTGACATTGATTTTGCATTTGTGATGACTGGCATTGATTTTGATTTTTTGCTTTTGCCCATTTATTCTTCTCTTTTTTTTTTTTTTTTGCACATGTCTTTTCCTACGCATCGTTGGTCAAAGGGTTAGGTCGATGTGGGTGATGAAAGAAAAATAGGCTGAATGATAGTGTTTATGGCTCAAAGTTGCAAGGATTTTATTTGATGAAGGGAATGGAGGGGAAGAGGTTATTTTTGTGGAGCTATGAAAGAAGGCTCTCTTGGCAATGTCTTAAGTGTGAGGTCGATATATATTTGATTCATTAAAGTTAGAAGCACAAACTATATGGAGGCTAAAAATGAGAAAAAGAAACTTTTATTAAAAAGAATTTTATTACATAGAGGCTAATTGCAGAATTTGATCTAAACTAATGACATAGACCGAAATGGAGAAAGAAATGATACATAGTCTAGGGAAAGGGACTCTCGACTCGATCCTACAGCTAAGGCTCTGACTATGCAAAGCGAAGAAGATCATCCTCTATTCCACTCCAATGTCGTAGACTTTGCAAATGTGGTAAGGCCTCGATACTTGAGATGATCATTGTATTCCGGCTGGAGCCAGAATGAAGGTCTTGCCATCTCTTTCTTCAGTTGGAGCGGAGACTGAGGGTGGCAGCAACTCCTCTCCATCTAGTCAGATAGGTAGTGAACCCTCGTTCTTTCCCTGGTTAAGGATTTCAAGCTCTCGGAAGGATGTTTGGGTCTGAAATGTTACTTTTGTATCTTGCCATGAATGCGTGGATGATGTTTCCAGGTAGCTATTTCTTTTCCGGGAAGTGAAAGAACACTTCTGACATATCGGTCCAAGGAAAGGGGAAGCCATTGGAAAGAGGAGAGTCAATCCCTTTAAGCGCCATGGTGGTCTTAAATCCCTTTATATGGTATGAGGGTCATCAGTTGGCTTGAACTTAGGTATGTCTTCGACTGAGAAATCCTTTGGGCAGTTTGGTTGAAGGTTAGGGTGGAGGAGGTTGGTCTTTGGTAAAAGGTGGGGTCAATGGTTTTTTGGATCGCTTTTCAAACAGCTTGTCCAAGGAAGAGCTCGAGGTCAACTCCTTGATCTTAGCTTCAAGCTGTTGAACTTGCTCGGCAAGCTTTTGGAGCTTTTTCTGGTTCGGAGGCCATTTTGTGGTGTTAAGTAAATGGGTAATGAAGGTTGGAGGAAGGTTAGGTTTGGATTGGCTGAGGTCAAACTCTTTGGTCGAGCAAGGGCTAGGAGACGCTTCACCCCTGTTTCAAAAAGAAATAAACCCTTAGTGAACTCCCTTGGTCATTATTGAACATATGGATGCAGATGCAAATGCATGTCCTAATTCAATGGTCATTTTCCTAGAATGAATGTATGAATGCAAGGTGCCTTTCGTTTTTTTGAATTTTTTTTTTTTTTTTTTTTGCTTTTTTTTGTGTTTTTTTTTGAATTTTTTTGCTTTTTTGTTTTTTTTTTTTTTTTTTGAAAGGGCACCAAACGACATTGGATGTATGATATGCATGTGCCTAAAGAGGTTAGGGTCACGCCTAGAGGTCGAGCCTATGTTGGCTGAAGGTAAGGTCAATCCTAATGTGAGTCTAAGTCAACGTTTAAGGTCAAAGTCTGTGCCTACCTAGTAGTCAGGGTCAACACTAAGGTCAGAGTCTATGTGGACTCTAATGGTCAAGGGTCAAGACCTAGGGTCAAAGTCTGTGTGGACTAAGGTCGAAAGTTTGAAGGACATACTAAGGTAGAGGTCAACTAAGTCACTGGGCTATGAAATGCATGATGACCATTAATATGAAAGTGTTGTGTTAAGGTCTAGAATTGTACAATGACTGGACCCTAACATGCACATATATACAAGAACCGTGATGACAAGTCAACTATGGTCGATCTAGGTTAATCAAAGAGTGTAACAGCCCTAAGGGCAGAGCTTGGTCAGTTTTCACCTTGCAATTAGCGATGTATGGCAGATACCCTTATGCACACGCATCAGTAAACGTGCACACACGGCATGGGCGGGATAGGACTTGCTTAGCATGCGATAATTAAACCATGCAGCCAAGGTAGTATCCCCCTTATGGTAGTCTCGAGCATAGAACATGCCCATATCGAGACCAAGGAACCTAAGGCGCGACCTTATTCGAAAGGTCACATGTAAAATGAAAAAATCATAAACGTGATGATGGAATTACGAGACTTTTCAAGTCTGTCCACTTCACTAACGGTGATTATCCAGTGAAGTGCCAATTGTAGGACGTGGCCGAGCCTCACGTATAGCGGGCGCGGCTGGTACTACATCGAGGTCTTTGCGTGGGTTGAGCCAGGAACCCGCACATGAGTGCGTTGGGGTAGTGTTGTCGAGTAAGGGAGTCGCCACCAGTGCTATAAAGTAATTCACGAAACCGAACGTTGGTGCAAATTAATAGGCCCCACGTTCTGATCCAGTAACCAGTTCGTGGGTTTGGGACATGGTACGAATCAGATCTGTAACCAATTCGCCCGCATGTACCCGCGGTCTACTTCGGTCTCATTGCAATTCCATTCATCACGATTATTGATGCAATAACTTACATTTTTGCACCTTAGAAGCGTATAACCCTAAAAATTACTACGAAAGTGTGTTCTATTATGCACAAGAACTACCTAACCTAGAAATTGTGACCACTTTTTCATTATCAAATTAAAAGGTGCCTAAAACGGTTGTCATATTATTTGATTTAAAGTGTTCACATAATTTCGGTCTTTGTTTAGCAAAATATATACATGAACAATGACAATGCGAAGTATATGAACTTCAAATATATATACAAACCAATCTTATCTAATCTGCAAACAAACAAAGGTTAGTTCGTATAAAAACGAGGCGAAACGAATTTCCGCTTGAATGCTATATAAAGACAAACAAAACAAATGTTAGTTTATAATAAGTACGAGCGAAATGAATCTTCCGCCTTGAATCGCTAATGCAGATAAGAAATCGTTAGTATTGACAAGTGATATAATAATGAAAAGAAATAAAAAGAACGAAAACAAAAACAATGAAAACATTGAAATCATTAATGAAATCCTACATATTTACTGGAACGATTAAATAGTGAGTTTCTACATGTTTGTTAATTAGATCAAACTCGTAATAGTTATTAATTAGATTGAAAAAAGAGTATGTTAATGGGAGTAATCTCAGAAATAAACCTTTATTGCTTGTTGAATCGAAACAGAATCGATGCTTTGAACTCAAGAACGAATGTGTTTAGATGTTGAGAGAGAGAGAGAGAGAGATAGACGGAGTGTGTCTCGAAATCGTGTGTTGAAAAACGTGTGTGTTCGGAATGAGCAAGGCAGGCACGTATTTATAGGCACGAGGGAGAAAAAAGGGAAAAACCCTGCGTATATACGCAGGAGAGCTGCGTATTACGCAGGCTCTACGTATACGCAGAGCTTGCGTATATTTTTTTTCCAAACTCGAAATATTTTGTTTCCTCCGATTTTATTTCGTGATTTGCCTTGATTCGACGCACTCTAGCCCATTGCTTTCAAGCAAGGATCTAGAGTGTTCAGAAGGTTCCACGTATTTCGGAGTTTTTTGTGTATTTTGTATTTTTTTGGTATTTTCTGCGTATAAAAACTTATAAAATCATAGAAAAATAAAAGAAATCAGAAAAATAATGCTAGAAATCTGGTGAGCTCAGAAAAATGTGAAGAATGCAATATAAAAGTAGAAAATAAAACCTAAAAATAGTAAATAATTAAAATAAATAAAAGAAAATGTTTTTGCCCCTTTTATTTGTCCTTTGCTCAATAGTTCCGAGTATGACCTCACGTATTTCCAACTTTTATGAGTTCAAAGCATCTTTTCTAAGTCGACACAATCGCGAGACGCGGTATGTTTCATCACTGATTACTCTTTTGTGGAGACATTTTTAGGTGTCTACAATATGCGAATGGAAAACAGAGGAGAGAGATGAGTAATTTTGGTTGGGGATTTAAAAATTAGAGGGAAATACATTACCCACTCGCATGAACGGAGATTGTGATTCACGCGCAAGAATATAATAAAAATGGCCAAAGTCAACACCGAGTTGTTGACTTTTTTGGCCGGAAAATGTATTAAGGTGTCTTTTTAAATAGAAAAGCTCTTAAAAGGTGTTTTTTGACAAAATTTAACGTAAAAGGTGTTTTTTGACAAAATACACCTTATAAAAGGTGTTTTTTGACAAATTTTCCCATTTTCAATCCCAACTTTCGATTTTTAGTTTTTGGCTGATTTGCTCTTCTTTCATTTTCGATCTTTTTGTCATTTTCACTGCATCTTACTCATTTTACAGTATTAATTTCAATTATCTCAATTAATTTCAGGAATTCATCATTATCTACCTTCCTCTGATTCGATTTTGGTTAGCTTTAATGTATTAATTCATGGTTTTTGTTAGCATTGAATTTTTTCCTAAAATTGGATTATGGTTGTGTTTGATTTTTGTTTTTTACACCGATTTTTTTTCTTTTTGGTTGGTGTTGGAATAGTTATACAAGAGCTAATGAATGACAACCCAATTGCATTTTTATAATGGCTTTGAAGCTTTGTGTTCTTTAAAGCATTAGGTTTTGGGATAAAGGCTTGAAAAGGTTGATGTTGTTGTACTCCAATATACAAGATTAGAGAAACAATTTATGCATTCTTAAAACTTCTAATAACTCTTTGTTTTGTGAGTTTCTGCACCATAAACTCCAATTTGGTTTATGCTTATGTATAAACATATTTTGTACCATGTTACCTCGGATAATTTCATTATGATTATGATTGCACAAAAAGTTAGCGATGTAGTTCAGTCTCTATAGTAATGTGATTCAAAGCATGGAAGCATTGTTAAATGGTCGTGTTAATTAGTATCATTTTACGTGATTGGTTAAACAAGGGGGAAAACATAAGAGTATATTACTAATTGCAAGCTTGGTGGGGTTAGTGAAGGAGGGGTGTTTGCTGGGAGTTGACAATGACTGAGAAATTTGTTTAATACCTTCTACTGATATGATTGTGGTTAATTTTTATTATTAGATGTACTCTTGTATACTATTGGTTTGGATTGGTCTAGATTATACAGATATAACATTTTTTAAGACCAGGATAGTTTGATTGAAGTCACATTAGACTTGTAAGGAATTAGGCAATTAGTCATTGCATAAGAATTTTTGATACAACTATTATATATTAGTGAATGTTATTGTTGTCTTTGAATGAGTTTGAACTTGTGCTTTAAGATAGATGCTAAGAAAATATGAACTCTCATGCATATGCATGATCGATAAATTTTGGTATATTTTTCGAAACAGAACTATACTTGGAATAGGGTTGTGTATATCGTAAGCTTTGATTGGTTCTATATTAGGTAATGTCAAACTTGATAATGATTGTTTAGTTTAGTTGATTGCGGCATATTTTTATGTTTATATTTCTTCCTTTTGAGGTTGATGGCATGTTCACTGCTTGTTCTTGTACTTGGTTGGATTCATAAATTAATTAATTTGTGCTTTTTGAGTTTGTAATTGTTGTTGCTGGAGTCTGTTCCTATGTGAGGGCATTTTTGCCTATTGTTGTCTTGTTGCTACTTGCTAGAAACAAAAGGACTCTTGAAGCTTAAGACTGTGTTATGGTTGTCTTGATGTGAGTTGCTAAATGCTATACTTGAGTTGGAGATTATGTTTGTCTATTTCTATCTATATTGAAGGACAGGGCAGTGCGAGTAATCGAAGTGATTTTGGGATTTTTTTTTTCCTATTTTGAGGTTAAGTGGTTGAGGTTTTTAAGGGAGGTGTTTAATTAAGTTGAGGTCGACTGGTTCTATAAGGTTGTTTTGAGAGGTATTCAAGTGACTTACAAAGAGTTGTTGTGGTATTGGTGACAATAAAACTACTATTTTTTTTAATAAAATAGAGCACAAAAGTTGGGCTAATTGAACTATGAATTGGCACATGCTTTTTTGGGCTAATTCAAGCATGGATTTTAGGTTAATCTGAAAGCGCCAAATTTGGGTTAATATTTAATTAGTGTACATTTAATTTTAGTTGTTTTCAAAATCGATTACTACTTAGTATATTTTTTTCTTCTGGGATTTTTGTAATGCATCTATGTTTTGTTCAATTTAGAGTAATAGCTATTACGTGGTAATGCTTAATTGAGTTTGTTACTTCAAATTCTCTTTTGATACGAAATTGAGTTTAGTGCACTAAAAAAATTACGGCCCAATAGTAGAGGTATCTGATTTTATGATTTTGTTTGTTACGTGCATAAAAGAAGTTATGAAATGACTAGGCCCATAAATCTTCTTTTGTAACTTTGCAAGTATGAATGTGCTAAAGCCGATTAGTGATGTTTTGTACAGAGTATTGTTCACTTTGGTAATTTTAGTGGGGAAAGAATAGGTCTGATAATTAAATTGCATTATCAATGGTAAATAGCATCTGGGTGATCAATTTTTTACCTGATAGTTTGCTTTCTTCTTAATTGATGGTTAAACTTTGTATAATTTCTCAAATTTTTTCTATAGATAGTGTTTGAATATAAGAAAAAAGATTTAAATTAATTCAATATTTTTGTGGTTGTTTTCATCTTGCAGGATAATTTTCTCAACAATGGCACTCCACACAGCCCGCACTACACACTGCCACGCTTCCCTCTTCCTCTTGGCATGCCTATGTTTTTCCTCTTCAAATTGAACATTTTTAATCTGCTAGTTGAGAAGATAGGTGCTGGTCGAAGAGTTAAACTCGATCTTTCTGTTGAACCCTCTGGTAATTTCCTTTCTATTTATTTATATATTTATCTAAGTGTCAAAGAAGTATCTAAGTGTTGTCATGTACGACACGACACGATATGAGGTTGTCGAAGTACTAGAAGTCAATTTTGATTTTGCGCTTGGCCTTATTCTTGCATTTTATATACCCCATGTGTGATTTGTAAGTCCAGCTTCATTATTCATGGAATTATTCAAGTATGAAACATGATGCAAAAGGGTGGGAATCTTGTCATAATGGGTCTGGAAAATGCTGATAATTATTGTAAATTCCATGCAGGTTAGAGAAGGTGTGAAAATTGAGCATGAGAAAAAATTGGCAACACTGCAAAGTCAGGAATGCAATGATGATGAAGTGAAGTTGGACAAAACAAAAGCTTATACGAAGTATTAAGAAGTTGCAGTCGACTTCCTACTTTAATTTTTTGGAACATGGAATTTTTTTTTTCACTTAATGATAATCATTTTATGTTTGTGTGTATATAGTTGATCACGAATAATAGTTTTGATATGGCGAGAAAGAAACAAAAAAAAGAGTTTATTTCAACATTTTGTTTATGTTGCCTTAGAAATAGCCGAGGGGAACTCTTATGTAGACATTCTCTATTATTACGATACAATATAGTCCTGTGCATTATCAATTATTCCTAATTGTAAACTTTTATTATGCACACCGTCCGGGGCACCGAGCGCATCACGCGCGGTGCAACGGCTAGTATAATACAAAAATCGATTGATTAAATAAATTGCTATCAAAATTTCCAACTTCCAAGCTTGTAATATAACAGAATTACAAGAAAAAAACGAATAACAATTGACTTGATTAATACGRTGGTGAAAAAACGAATAATCAAACTGAGATACAACATAAAAATGCTGCAATTACAAGCWAACTTCCAACCAAAGCCAATCGAGCATTCCCAACTTCAAGCAGCAACAACAGAAACCCAATTCTGCAAACTTTCAAATAAAAAATAATTCTGTAAAAGAAAAAAAAAAAGATCTATATGAAAAGAGTTTATTAATTCATTATAAAAATATATGAGAACAAAAAAACATATCTGAAAAGAGGTGACTTACCAAAATCAATTATACGAATATAATAACTTCAGTGAATGGGTGAGATTGCCCAAACGGATCTGAGAAAATTTAAGAACATACGAAGATCTGGGTACTTCTTAAATTCTCAAATCATTGCATTTTATCATATGAGTATTACCGAAAACATTAAAGTTTCAATCTATATAATAAGATTTTGATAATAATACCACTGATAATGACAGGGAATGAAAAAAATAGTAGAAGAAAATCTGAAAATGTAAAAAAAAATCTGAGTGGATGAGAATTATTAGAAGAKAGATGGAGAGAAGTCAGAGAGATGTGGGAAGAAATAAAAAGAAGAAGAAAAAATGGTAAAGTGATGCTTACTTGATTCTACGAGTAAGTTATAGACTTATAGTGTGTACTTGTGACTTGTGAGTCTCTAGGTACCGGGCTATTCAAAGCCCTTAATATTTCTTTATGTCGGCGACGGATGATACAAATCCGTCCCTAATTTTTGTGAGTGACCAGTTGATCTCTTCATAGTGGTCCTCAATGACCAGAGGGTGCTTGGCAACTCCTGCAACCATAGCCCTATCTTATCATCCAGCTTCTTTTTTAAACCATTCAGAATTTACTTATTGGCTGCTTTTGCCTGTCCATTTGATTGTGGATGGCAGACTGRTGAGAATGCAACTTTGATCTTGAACTGTGCTAACCAAGCCGTTAATGAATCATTGTCAAATTGTCTCCCATGATCAAATACTATGCAGATAGGAATACCATATCTGGTAAGTATATTTTGCCATAGGAATTTCCTGACATCCTTTTCAGAAATATTGGTTAGGCCCTCAGCCTCAATCCACTTGCTGAAGTAATCCACAACAACAATAAGCCATTTTTTGCCTCCTTGAGCCTTTGGAAATGGGCCCAGGATATCCACACCCCACTGAGCAAAGGGGATAGGATTCAAGACTAGTTGAAGATCATTTGTTGGTTGATTGATGGAAGGTGATAATCTTTGGCACTTGTCACATTCAGTCACCATCTTCTTAGAGTCAGCATCCATGGTTGGCCAATKATAACCAAAACAAAGAGCCTTATGAACCAGGGTCCTGGAACCTACATGATGGCCACAAATTCCTTCATGAATTTCTCTAAGGATGTAGTGTCCTTCTTCGAGATCAACACACTTAAGAAGTYGTTGAGAGGTGTGAGACTTTCTATACATTTCACCATCAATTATGGTGTATCTCTGAGCTGTTAGTCTGACCTTCCTGACATGTGCCTTATCAGAAGGTAATGTGTCATGTTGTTTATAGGGTATAATGTCAGCCAACTTGGAACATACATTGCCTCACATTCTGTGCTCCTCTTGGGAAGCATCTCCATGAAGATAGATCTAGTCAGATTTTGAAAAGTTGTTGTGGCRAGCCCTGCCAGTGCATCTGCTAGGATGTTGTCTTCTCTTGGGATCAAGCACACCTCCAAAGATTGTGGTTTTGAAGCCAACTRTTTCATTCTGGTGCAGTAATCTTAAAGGATTGGTTCTATGGCCTCATACTCCCCCTGTACTGGTTGGCAACTAGTTGGGAATCAGTCATGAGACAAACTCTTGTAGCTCCTATTGCRAAACATAACTGCAAACCAACAATGGCAGCTTCATTATTGGTTGCTTGAAATTGAAATTTCATGGCATACTCAATGACATCTTTTTCTGGTGAGAGCAGAACCACACTAGCTCCAGAGCCAGTGTCAGTGGATGAACCATCTGTGTACACAATCCAAGGGACTGTTTGAGTGGTTTGCTTTTCATAATATGAACACTCAGCCAGGAAATCAGCTAAGGCTTGTGCTTTAATTTGATAGCAGTCTTGGGCTAGAAAGTGATTCCAAAACCAGTTAATTCAAGTGCCCAATTTGTTGATCTGCCTGATTTTTCAATCTTCTCAAGTGACTTCTCCAATGGTAAGTCAGTCAAGACAACTATGGGATGTGCATTAAAATATGGTCTCAACCTTCTGGCTYCTGTGATGACAYCATAGGKAACTATTTCAATCATGGGATACCTGYTCTCRGCCCTAGTCAGYGCATGACTTACAAAGTACACAAGTTGTTGAACTTTGTCCTGSTCTCTCAGTAAGARAACACTTACTGCAGATTGACTGACAACAATATATAGATACAATGTTTCACCTAGTACAGGCCTGGCTAGGGTGTGGAGTTTCACTAGGTGCTTCTTAAGTTGATCGAATGCTTCATTCTATTCTGGGCCCCAGTTGAATTCTTTGTTACCCTTTAGCACTTTGAAGAAAGGTTGTGACTTTTCTGATGATCTAGCAATAAACTTGGAAAGAGCCGTCATCCTTCCTGTTAACCTCTGGATATCCTTGATGCTTTCGGGCTCAGGTATATCTTATGCAACTTTCACTTTATCAAGATTTGCATCGATTCCCCTCTGACTGACCATAAATCCCAAGAATTTACCAGACTTAACCCCAAACACATTTGTAGGATTGAGCTTGACCTGGTATTTTCTCAGGTTAGCAAAGGTCTCAGCCAGGTCTTCAATGTGATCCTCTAGGTGAACACTCTTCACGATGGTATCATCAACATATACCTCCAGATTTCTGACCCTTTGGGTTTCAAAGACCTGGTCCATCATTCTCTGGTAGGTGGCACCYACATTCTTTAACTCAAATGGCATCATAATTTAATTATAGACACCACAACTGGTAATGAAGGTAGTTTTCTCCTTGTTAGGTGGATACATGTGGATTTGATGATATCCAGAGAAGGCATCCATGAAATAGATCTTGGCATGACCACTAGTTGAATCAACCAGCTGGTCTATTCTGCGGAGAGGATAGTAGTCCTTTGGGCAGGCTTTGTTGAGATCTGTAAAATCTACACACATCCTCCATGTTGTATTGGGCTTCTTCACTATTACCATAATTGCTAGCCATTCTAGGTAATGACAAAGCTCAATGAATCCTACATCAAGCAGCTTGTTGACCTCAGCTTCAATGGCCTGGTTCTTCTCATAAGAAAAGTGCCTTTTCTTTTGCTTCACAGGTTTCTTTGTTGGATCAATAGCCAGGTGATGTGATATGATCTCTGGATTAATTATAGGCATTTCATCTGCTGAGTAGGCAAGGACATCTTCATGAGTCCTGAGTAAGCTAATAAGATTACATCTTTCTTGGGTCCCCAGGTTTGATCTAATTTGTACCATTCTGTCTGTTCCCTCCACTAGTGGGACTGACTCAGTGCCTTCAACCGGCTGTGGTACTGCTACTCTATCCAATTCAATCAAGGATCCAGTGGAAAACTGGCCTGATTCATGAGGTTGAGCTTCAGTTGTATTTGGACCAGTCACCTTGATGACCCGCTTCTTCAAGGGTTGAGAATTAGCCTCTGCTTTCATATCATTGACCTGCTTGCGAAGCCGAATAGAGTCTTCTTTCCTGAAGGTCTTGACCAGGGCCAGCTGACAAGATCTAGCTGCCACTTGTGAACCCTTCAAGACAGCAACATGCCCATTATCTGCTATATACTTGAAACATAGGTGGTAGGTAGGTGCTACCCCCTCGAATGCGCTCATAAATGTTCGCCCCATTATGATGTTATATGGAGAGTAAGCCCGTACCACCTAAAACCTAACCAACACTGTCCTACCCAGCTCCTCATTTCCCAGGGTAACTAGCAGGCCAGGTTAATCTCTCCTCTAGGGAGGATTGAACTTCTAGAGAAACCTGTTATGGGGCCAAAGGTGGGCTCCATATTCTTGTCTTGCAATCCCATCTTCTAATAAACATGATAATACAAGACATTCACAGAGCTACCACCATCTATTAGGACCTTGTGGACCAGGTGATTGCATACTTGTACTGAGCATATAAAAGGATCATTATGAGGATGGCCCAGGCCTCTACAATCTTGGGGTCCAAAGCTAATTTCAGGAATATCTAAACATTCAGACTGATAAGTACTAGAACAACCGGCAGTTCTAACCTCATTTTCAGATGATTCCTGGAAGTTGGTGGATCAAAGATAACAGAGATTTCATTGATTGGACGCCTAGGCTGGTACCTCTGTGAGGGATCTGGTTGGTCCTCCTTCTGAACCTGGTCCCTTTCCTCTTTCTCCTTTGCAAACTTCTTGTACTGGCCAAAGAATCCTTTCCTGATGAGATCCTCTAGGTTATTCTTCAATTGTACAGAATCTTCTGTGGAGTGGCCAAGACATTCGTGGAAGTCACAATATTTGTTTGGATCTTTACCAACTTTTGCCCTTTTGGGTGGCCTCGTCCACTTGACATCATTTTTATGGGCTGCAAATATTACTGCCCTGTTAGTATTGAGTGGAGTGAAACTCTTGAAGATTGGTGGGAGATTTGTTGTTTTCTCTTTCTTCTTCTCATCTCTTTTCTCCTTTCTTGACTTCTAGGCAGTTGATGGTGCTTTATCATCCTTCTTTACTGCAGGAACGCTACCTGGTGCTGTAGTCTTATTGAACTCCTCCAGTGTGATATAATCATCTGAGATATGCATGGCCTAGGCAGAGTCTCTACCTTAGATTTGGTAAGGTGGTCCCTGAACGGACCAGGTCTCAAGCCATATTGCAAAGCCATGATTACCACATCAGGTTTTGACTTAGAAACTATTATAGCTTCTTTGTTGAACCGAAACCTTTCCTGGATTTTGTGGTTTTTCTTTTGTGTTGTTTATAACATGGTGACTCTTGCAAGACTCTAAGAACTTATAGGTTGACAAACCTAATTTACATGAAAATTAGTAATGCTGGTGGTTTGATGCAGGTTACAAATTATAGTAGAGATTTAGATGAGATGTAGAACGTCTCCAGAGAGGAATACCTTGCATCTCTTAGGAGGTGAAACTGAAACCACCAACCGCCATCCCGTCATTCTTTCTGTCATGCTTTATGATGTATATTCATTTTTAAATAGATAGAAACTNGTACTGCTACTCTATCCAATTCAATCAAGGATCCAGTGGAAAACTGGCCTGATTCATGAGGTTGAGCTTCAGTTGTATTTGGACCAGTCACCTTGATGACCCGCTTCTTCAAGGGTTGAGAATTAGCCTCTGCTTTCATTTCATTGACCTACTTGCGAAGCCGAATAGAGTCTTCTTTCCTGAAGGTCTTGACCAGGGCCAGCTGACAAGATCTAGCTGCCACTTGTGAACCCTTCAAGATAGCAACTTGCCCATTATCTGCTATATACATGAAACATAGGTGGTAGGTAGATGCTACCCCCTCGAATGCGCTCATAAATGTTCGTCCCATTATGATGTTATATGGAGAGTAAGCCCGTACCTCCTAAAACCTGACCAACACTATCCTACCCATCTCCTCATTTCCCAAGGTAACTAGCAGGTTAATCTCTCCTCTAGGGAGGATTGAACTTCCAGAGAAACTTATTATGGGGCCAAAGGTGGGCTCCATATTCTTGTCTTGCAATCCCATCTTCTGATAAACATGATAATACAATACATTCACAGAGCTACCACCATCTATTAGGACCTTGTGGACCAGGTGATTGCATACTTGTACTGAGCATATTAAAGGATCATTATGAGGATGGCCCAGGCCTCTACAATCTTGGGGTCCAAAGCTAATTTCAAGAATATCTAAACATTCAGACTGATAAGTACTAGAACAACCAGCAGTTCTAACCTCATTTTCAGATGATTCCTGGAAGTTGGTGGATCAAAGATAACAGAGATTTCATTGATTGGACGCCTAGGCTGGTACCTCTATGAGGGCTCTGGTTGGTCCTCCTTCTGAACCTGGTCCCTTTCCTCTTTCTCCTTGGCAAACTTCTTGTACTGGCCAAAGAATCCTTTCCTGATGAGATCCTCTAGGTTATTCTTCAATTGTACAGAATCTTCTGTGGAGTGGCCAGGACATTCGTGGAAGTCACAATATTTGTTTGGATCTTTACCAGCTTTTGCCCTTTTGGGTGGCCTCGTCCACTTGTCATCATTTTTATGGGCTGCAAATATTACTGCCCTGTTAGTATTGAGTGGAGTGAAACTCTTGAAGATTGGTGGGAGATTTGTTGTTTTCTCTTTCTTCTTCTCATCTCTTTTCTCCTTTCTTGACTTCTAGGCAGTTAATGGTGCTTTATCATCCTTCTTGGCTGCAGGAACGCTACCTGGTGCTGTAGTCTTATTGAACTCCTCTAGGGTGATATAATCATCTGAGATATGCATGGCCTAGGCAGAGTCTCTACCTTAGATTTGGTAAGGCGATCCCTGAACGGACCAGGTCTCAAGCCATATTGCAAAGCCATGATTACCACATCAGGTTTTGACTTAGAAACTGTTATAGCTTCTTTGTTGAACCTGGTAAGGTAATCACGTAAGCTTTCATCCTTCCCTTGCTTAACTGACATGAGCTCAATTGATGATGTTTGCCTTRGCCTACCACTTATAAAGTGGTTTCTGAACTGATCCGCCAGGTCACCAAAATTATAGATGCTACCAGGTGGTATATTGCGAAACCAGTCCTGGGCTACACTAGTGAGTGTGGTAGGAAAGTACTTGCACCAACTTGCGTCTGCAAATTCTCCCAAATACATGTGTCCCTCATAGAGGGCAACATGGTCATCTAGGTCTCTAGTGCCATCAAACTTAATGTGGCCTGGTATCTTTACCTTCTGGGAGCATGCTCTCAAAATTTTTTCACAGAATGGTGACGAGGATGGGTATCTGATTCCACCAGCTGTATGCCCTGTAATCTGGCCTAATGTGGCTCCAATTATGGGATGGCTTTGTACAGGACCATGTCCTCCCAGTCTATGGAATCCTGAGAGCCGATTCCCAAGAAGATCATGAACTGATTGTCCAGGCCTGGTAGTCCCTGATGTCAATCTAACAGATCTTTCCCTAGGACCAGGTCTGGGTGCATCATTCCTGGTATGGTGATTATGAACTGGACTTGCATATCTCACCTCCGGTCTTTCTTCATTTTCTTCAGGAATGTCCTCCAATGATGGGGTTGACCCATATGAAGGAGAAGATGGTGATGGAGGAGGTGAATAACTCAACCTCCTCCTGACACGTGGTCTTGGTGGTCTCATGGAACCACTTATCTGGTAATGACGTCTCCGAGGAGTATAGCTTGGAGTGGTGGAGTTGGCCCAAATGGGACAGGCTCTTTGTGGTACTTACTCCAAAGGTACTACCAGCATACCTGGAGGATGTTAAACCAGCTTGACTGCTTGCTCCACTTGTTCCGACGTTGGTGGAGTTGAATGATCATGCGTTCTCCTGGAGGGAGAAGGTCACTACAAGAAAAAGTCAGTTTAGCGACTAATTTTTGTGACCGACATAAAAATTAGTCACAAAAACATGCTTTAGCGACCGATGGAGACTAGTAGTTGCAATTTTGCGACTAACAAAATGGTGGTTGGTAAGTAGTTGCTAATTTGCGACTACCTTAATGTTATTGCAACTACTTGTAAGTCGCTACAAATATATTATGTGTTGCATTATAGAAAAAGTGGCGACTAACTTAGGTATTATAGAAATATCAATATGGTAGTGTAGTCGACTAGTCGCAACTATCACTTTGTTCCCCCTTTGTTGTTATTTGTTTGTTCTATCCGTGTCAACCCTTATTCTCGTTTTTCATACCTTATCCTATTTCTCACGAATTCACTCTCTTTCTTTRAAACCCTAATCCACCTGTACAAATGGCCGAATTCACGATAAATCGCTGAGATCTAGTGATACTATTCATCTCAAGCTGTTAGGCGACTTAAAAACATCCACTCACGACTCATCTCAGGTCGTCTGATGACTCAAGCACCGCCGCACCACCACCCAAGAATCGAGCATCGCCTTASCTCCACCCAGCAAACTCTCAGGTAACTGAAAGCTCAATCTTCTCAGACAATTAGGCTCACTAATTTACAATTTGCAATTAGGGTTAAAGCTTTTGGGTAAAATTGGTGTTGTTCGAACTGATTCATTTCGAACTCATTTATCAGATGATTTTGAATTGCTTCGGGTCGAGTAGCTCGGGACTTGCTTTGCTCAAATTTTATGAAAAACTCACAGTGATGACAAATTATTTATGTTTGATAGCAAGGTTCGTAACAAACGGACACAGGACTTATGATTTGTAAAGCCAAAACTTTTAATACAGACCAATTGATTGATTTTGTGCCTAAATTCAATATCTCCTTTCAAGACCTGCAAGTTTCATGAAGGAATATAAAGCTAATAATGATTGCAGAGCTAAGAAATAATAAAACAGAATCTATATAACAATATCATAAACAAAACAGAGTTCAATACAAAAGGAATTTGTTCTAACCAGTAAGTAGATTCAAAAGCTTTTATTCAGTGTCACGGAGCCAAATGAGACTTGATTTAATCCCTTGTAATCTAAGCCCAAGCCAGCAATATCAAAGGCAATACAATACAATTAAAAAGAAGAAGCTAATGAGGTCTTGGATGTACCATGATGCAGAGAATAACAAGTTAGTTTCAGATCAAGTGACATCTTGCATTGAGCTTTCTTCACCATCCCTAGTATACCTGAAAGCACCACAAGTCAGAGTCAATAAATAGATAATATGTTCATGACACGGAGCTTCAATGTGCTTTTACCACGACAAGGTATATTTATTGTTCCTCCTAACTTAATATCAGGACTGACTATTTTAAAATGAAAGATTTGTTAAATCTTTACCACCATTCTTTAAGATATTCATAACTTTACATCATTGAGTGCAAATAAGAAATTCAGTCCAAATACACACAAAAACGCAAGAAATCAACACAAGGTTATCCATGAACAACAAATCATCAGAATTGAAAGAACAAAATCATAATAACGATGGCCAGAACAAAAATGAGAATAAAAATTCCACATAACCAAACAAACATGTAATTTCCTTAAGGGAAATGAACTGAAGTGTGCAGGGTTTTCACGTGTTGTAAGCACAGTTCGTGATGACAACCTCTGCAAGACTCAGTGACCACCTGAACTTATTACCGGAACTACCTCATGTCCTCGGCTCCCTCGCGGGAAAAGATTGAAGAGAAAGCAAAAAGAGAGGCTTAATACATGCAACTTTTCACTAACAGATATTCATCATAATTCAGACCCATAATTTTTAACATGTTAACGTCATAAGACTGAAACTTTCAGCACATTTGTGACAAATAACAAATACTCTTAATGGTACATAACATCAGAATCTAAAAGTTCATAAATTTTTTCATAACCCAATCTAAAGTTTAAAATCTCAAGTTATTTTTTTTTGAACGGAGAAGCACAAGTACTCATTCAACTAATGCTAAAAATAAATATAAAAATTTGCATTTTAAATAAAATAACCAACCTACAATGTGCATTAAGATTAAAACACAATTAATATACAGTAAATCATTAAGCCCAACGGATGAAACAAGGAAAGTTGTTTTTGTTCAACAACAACAATATTTGACTTAGAGAAAATTAATAAAAACCTTTGATCTTAAAAATATCACCAAAATAAATGTCAATTTAACATAAATAGAGCAGCAAGCCTTTCAAAAAATTAAATTAAAATAAAAAATTAGAGCAGCAATCCTTCAAAAAATTCATACTTGAAACTTTCCAATGAAATTCCCTCA
>SNQN01000447.1:0-18828 GCA_008642245.1 Bassia scoparia
CCTAGACAGCTATTGTGTGTTGATGAATTTGTTTGTTCTGTGTCTGTTGATTACGTGTTGTTGTGTGATCTTTGAAATTGAAAAATCCTTTGATCAACTCTTAAAAGTCCAACTAAGTGCTTATATGTGTTCATCAAGGATTAAAAGTAATGCAATGTTCGAAACAATAGATATTCTATAATTCTATATACTTCCTCCGTCGACATGTTCCTTGCAATTAAGACCGGTATTATTTGTGCACAGGTATAAAATATTACAATATTTTGTTATAAACAATTTTGACGGAGAAAGAAAGTATACATGCTATTACAATCCACCCATATATATATCATTTCACCATATATAGATGATTTCTAAATGGGATGCTTATGTATTGCAAATTGCAATGATCAGAATTGGCGTTTGTTGTACCGCAGACAACTGTATGGTATCAAACATCTTTAATCAAATGTTTTAAACATTTTAAATTGACAGTGATTTTACTCAATTCTTTATCTTGAGCGTGTTGTTCAATGATCCACTTGTCCCATTTAAGTTAAGACCAAAGACTGTAACGGATGATAGGGTCAATCATTCACGTTAATATTGTTCATCAGTACCCTGAAGACATTGATAATTTGATAGAAGTAAATGGAAGAAAAAAAAAGAATACTATGCACTTGGTAAGAAAAATTCATTTTTTTTATAGTAGATGTAAATGACTTTCTACGTAACCGAAAAAAAAACAAAAAAACGCAATAATTAATTGCTATCAATTATTTAAATTTCATTTTAATCGTAATTTTTTTATCTTCTATATACTTAATGTATAACAAAAAAAATACATTAATGTAGGTTGTGTAGGTCTCGTTGAATGTGTCGAACGTCTTACTTTATATGATCTAGGATTAACAATCTTATCAAATGTATTCAGTTAAATCAGATGCAATAATCTTTAGATCTTTTGTTTCATCATGCGTTAAGATTGTTAATTGGTTGCAATTTTTCTATGTCACGAGAACAGTTAATACCGAGTAACTAAGCAATCTACATAATCTAGTTTAGGTCAATTAAAACCCAGCAAATAAAAGAGTTTGTGCGTTAGAACAAATGTTAACCCAGCTTTTGTTGATTCAAACTTCAGACAGTTAAATTCACCCACTTTGAACCAGAACATGTCATTTAATTTCTTTATGAGCTATATTCCAAAGGTATTCATTGATATTGCATCCATGTCCCATTTTGGCCATACCAAGCTCCCTTAATAAGTCAAACCAATCATTTAGAATTTCATTCTCGTTTTTGCTTTTAAAATAAGAGTTTACTTTACAGTATGAAAAAAAATTACTGTGTTGAACAGAATATTTTTTTCAAACAAAAATTTATTATATTAAAAATAAGACAAATTTAGAGACATAACACAAATAATTAATTGAAACGATTTCTAACTAACATAGTTAGAAAAAAATCACAAAATAATGCAAGCTCGCTCCTATGTCCTTCTAAAAAGGAAATCAATCTTCAGAAAAATCTATAAAGAGAATATAAATAAAGTTTTGAAGAAACAAATAATAACGATATTTTACCTTAACAATGAAAATAGGCTATTTTAATCATTCAAATAGTTTTTTCAATTTTTTTGACAAAATGATCCGTCTTAAGTTAGAAGTAGCTAGCGAAATTTTTGGTCCCTCAATAAACTCTCGAGACGCCTTCTAATAATAAGAAGCATTGATTTTCGTCTTTAATAATTGTGTTGAGAAGAAAAAGTGTTCATTACAATGAAATTTTTGGGTCTTATTAAGTTTATTGTTTGTAGGTTCAAACTGCCATGATTTCTGACCTAATCTATTATTATTGGCTGCAGAGTCCACATGAAGGACCTTAAATAGCCATATCATGCTTTATTAAACGTAATCCAATTGCGTTACATTATTTGGTAAAAGGTTTTTTACTAGACGTCAAAAAGAGAACAATTAAAAGCAACAACATGACATAATAATAAAAGATTTTTCACTTAATAAAGCAACATGCTTCTTCGCAAAGGTACTAAAATTATTAATTGGTTGTTACCTAAATTGTTGGTTGATTTTAATATTAAAAATGCATGCTTGTAGACAAGGATTGATGTCGATCCCACTCTGATGTAAGTGAAATAAATTTGGATGAACCTTACTACCTAATCATTCAAAATTGAGCTATTCGATCCTGACAACATATTAAAAACTTAATAAAGTAATCTAAGGCCTAAGATGCGTCTACTATTGTTTGTATATTTTGGTGATCGATAATGTGAATATGATGCTGGTCGGCTCATATATCACCTTTAAATCTCATCTAATTGATTTTTTAAAAAAAGCACATGATGATTTTTATATGTCTGTAACCGAAAGCGCCCGAAAAATAAACAACCTACAATTAAACAAACCAAATAAGACAACAACATAGAACACAACAAGATTTAACGAAGGGTCTGTAACTAATCAATGCCGATAGCTACGTCATCCTGGCCCGGTATGGAATACAGTTTCCTATGAGATCCGAACAAAATACAATCGAGAGACTGGTAATTCTCCCAAGAATTTCACTCACAAACCGCTCTCAATGTGTTTCCTCTCTTTGTGGCGTGAATAACTGCAGAATTAATAATTAACCCCCTAACATCTATTTATAGAGTTACAAAAGATTATATGGACAGTATAAGTAATTACAAGCGATAGGTACTGAACAGAGCCCAAAAAGAAATATCTATATTTTCTATATCATATATCCCTATATCTATATCTATATCTATATCCTATTCCTATATCTATATCTATATCTATATCGTATATCATATCATTATCTTATCTATATCGTATATCTATATCTATATCATATACTATTATCTATATTCTAAGTATCATCAAACGATATCATCAAAAAATATCTATCAAATGCGATATGCTACTGCTGTCCTCTCTTCGTTCAATACTCCCAACCAAAACTAAATTGCTCCATTCATATAACCAATTGTGACTTGATTAAAATACAAGTTCACAGCCCAAATTTCTCCACAAATCTCCACCTTGACTTGTATTCACCACAAAGCTAAGACCAAAACAAAACACCAAATATACAACCAACAAATGCCCAAGGCCAACGAATCCCATGGCAAGGTTGCCTCCACCTTGAGCACACCCATAAGGTATCAATTGACTACAATGTTCACAAGTCCAGAGCCAAGTTGAACACTTGTGCGAACCAGAACGGCTTCGTGGAACCATATCGGCTGGGTGTTATCAGTAAAGTACCAACCTTTCTTCACCTCAATCGCTTCTCACTCCTAAGGAAATGATAACGAACATCAATATTGCTTCGTTCTGTCATGATGAACCTGATCCTTTGCAAGGAAAATAGCACTCAAACATATCACAATTAGACTTCTAGCACGATCATTGTTTGCGAATGCCCAAATCACTAACAAGAACCCCGCACAACCAAATACCCTCTTCGCGAGCATAGTCAAGCCATATACCTCAGGCTTCAGTTGTAGACAACGGTCACGCCGTTTGCAAAGTAGCTTTCCAAACTACTCACTGAACCTCCAAGAGTGTAAAGCATAATCTGTCACAGACTTCTAGATCAACAGTCCCCTGCATAACAGCAATACAATAACCAGACACCAAACACTGATTCTCATTGCCATAACATGAGGACCAACATCCGCCGTTTCCAACAAATAGCGAAAAAATTCGCTTCACACCGACTGCCAATGCTCTCTTAGCTGAGACATAAACCTACAACAACACTAAACAGCATGCTGCAATATCAGCCTAAGTGCCAAAAACCAAGGCATACATCAAACTACCACAGCACTAGCATAAGAACACTATGTACTCCTTCTCCTTCATCAGATTGAGGAGCTATATATAGAAAGCACGAGTGTTAGAGCAATAGAGTTATCATAGATTTTCAACTCTTCATGCCAAACCTGTCAAGAATTCTCTGAATTGTATTCTTTTGTGAAAGGAACAACTTCTTTTGCTACATCTCTATAAATCTCCATCCCCAAAAATCTTGTCGGGCTGCTGCCTAAATCTTTCATATCAAATTCGCGAACTCAAAAGCTCCTTTATGCTTGCCACATCCGACATTTCCTTAGCTGCATAAGCATGTCATCAAACATATATAATAATAAATTATAAGAAAACCATCCTCCACCTTACTGTGATAAACACAGCAACATAAGGACTCCTGTTGATACGCCATGCTCCACCATGAAACTGTCCAAAACCTATGTACCATGTCGAGGCGCACTGCTTAAGCCCATACAAGGACTTCTTCCAAAATGACACCCATTAAGTCTCCTTCCCAGAGCAATGAACCCCTCAGGCTGAACTCATATAGATATCCTCTTCTAGCTCGCCATGTAAAAAACGCCGTTTTTCACTCCATTTGCCTCAAGTTCAAGTCATAATGGTGCCACTATTGCATAACACCCCGAATAGAAGTATGACGAAACCACTGGGCGAGAAAATCTCATTTTAATCCACCCTCTTCCTGCTGTCTAAAACCTTTCGCCCAACAAGTCGAGCCTCGTATCTAATTGAGCTCCCCTTCGAAGTACCCTGCTTTCCTCTTGAAACCCATGCATCCATCAGTCTACGACCCGCGTCGGCAACTTCACACCACCCATGTCTGTTCTTTGAAGAGACTTCATCTCCTCACTCATAGCAACTAACCACCTATCTGACCGGAGCACCAGGAAACTTGCGGCTTCTTTGTTAGAAATTGGCCTCAGTGTCTCAATATCATCTGCAACATGCATGGCATAAGCTACCCAACTCCTTCTACACAAACAGTTCTGGACCAGGAACTCGTCGTCCATCCATCTCCTCAACTGGAGTCTCTAGCCGGCTTCTTCCTCAGGTCTTTAGAACCAATATCCGATCTGTGGCAGTCTCTGACTTCACCGTATCCAGTACCAAAGGCTCGATCATCAAGCCTGACTGAGTAATCACCGGATTCCTGCGTCCACTGAATCTCGTTTTACCATCCGCAGGAGTAGACAAGGCTCGATCTCAGCTCATCATCCGAACTGTGCTATCTATTTTCTTGCCACCTGTAGTTGTTGTCAATAGATGCCCAGAACATAGTATTCATCAAAAGTTACATCTTACTCAACAAAATCGGACTTTCTGATGGGACCAAATCGTCTATTATCCCTAACACCATCTCCGTATCCCATAAGACAACCCTTCTTTCCCTTGCTCAAGCTTACCATGCATTGACTGATAATAAACAACACCACCTTAAACCCGCAACAGTGAATAATCAGCACTACCCTTCCGGGCCCCCACATTCCTTCTACAAGGTATCTTAAGCCAACTACCGACAAGAGGAGCACGATTCACCAAATAGCAAGCTTTCACAGCTCCACCAATACCTCCTAGTCAAACCTGCATTCAAAATAGGAAAATACAGCGAGCTCTCTCAAGCAAGTCTTGATTCAACCTCTCCATGGCAACACCATTCTGCTCGTGGTGTCTTTTCCTAACGGTAACGAGTCTGACAATCCTCGTCCTTGCAAAGATGTTAACTCATCAGCAAACAAACTCAAACCATTATCCGTTCGGAGGACGTTTACCTTCTTGTCAGTCTGATTCTCATATAACACCTTTCCAAATGCTTTGAAAGCATGTTAAAAGCTCTCCTTTATGCTTGAGAACATAAAGCATTTGGTCGTTATCTGGAGAAATATCAATAAAAGTAAACAAAATATCGATATCCCGCCAATACCCTCAGACCGGAGATGGCCCCAAACAATCAGAATGAATATAATCCAAAGTAGCTCTTTGTGACATAGCAACCCGTTTAGCCGAACTTGGCACCCCGCCCCTGTTGCTTACCAAAACCACACAAAATTCACAAAACTCAAGGGTTCTTTACCTGTGTACCACCAAGAAGCCTAATTTGGATAATGTCTGCATCCCACGCATCGCTCATTATGACCAAGCCTCTTATGCCATAGCTTGGTCATGCTCATTTTGAACCTATGGATGCCTACTAGTGCAGAAACCATGTCAGATAGTTAGCCAGTGTAGATTAATACAAAGACCCACCTTAGGTACCTTTTCAGTACTACCGATATCGAACCCCTCTTGACACACAATTCCCTCTGAGCTGAAAACGAAATCCCTCCTTGTCAAGAATACCCAAGAGAGATAAATTCGTTCTTCAATTGAGGAGTGACCTAACGTTCACAAAAAGTACGTATTTCCTATCAAACGTCTTAATCTTAATAGGTCTCCTCTTACCCACACCCTACAAGCCCAGCATTGTTACCCCACTCATAACCCACCCACCATTCAAACGGACTCGATAAGTAGACCATTCTCGAACAGGACAACCATACTTGAAGTACTAACCAGAACGTCTAACACCAACGAACTGAAATCCTGACATCCCAACACTAACAGTTAAGGCCAGTCTGCTTCAGAAATCAACATCAGAACGATTGTTGTACTACGTGTAGCATTGGATTATTCTTAGGATTTTTAGACATTTATCTTTCCATATGACCCAGTTCTTACAATCAGTGACAAGATTTTGGTCTTATTATTCTTACTCTTAGAATTTTTTCTTTTTCTTAGAGTTTGGAAATTATTTTAGCACCTGCCGATACAACAACTAATCCAGCCCCAGAATCAAACTCCCACTGCACTTAGTTTGCCCGCTTGTTGGCGAACTTCCTAGAAAAGTGCTACTTCTTACAATTCTTCTAAGTGTCTATATGTTCTTTTTACAACAAGCTAATGTCGATCTCAACGTTAAATGTTTCATTAAGAAGCAGCAAAAGAAACCAACAAATCAAAGCAGCATCCCCACTCCCCCAATCTTTACATCTCAAATTTCCAATCTAACAAGAATAGTGTTAAGTTTATCTGAGAATCCCTTAGAGTCGTCCTTGACGTGCATTCGCAGTAGAAAACAACGTTGTTTTCAACAACAGCCTTGTTCGTGAGAGACTTTTTCATTTGTAAAAGACTCTCACAGTAGTAGACGCACAGACCAAGCGTTGCTCTCGATCTGAGACTTCTTGACTCAATCATCTGCAAACTCCTCAGTAATATGGTGGGAGTGAGCCTTCTCTCCATGCCTCCAATTCCGCTGCGCTCAACCGCTTTCCAACACAAATCCTGTCGCATGTTTCAATCAAAGAGCCTTCCAAAACCCTGCTGCTTTAAATACAGAGCGCCCCTCATACTGATCTGCCGATACGGGCAACGACCGAATTCGCTCCGTAAATTCCTCATCTTCATGGGTTGTGTAGTAATGAAATCTCCCCGATCGTTAGATCGCCGCATGGATCGAGTAGGCGCCGAAGTGTTGTCTGTATCACGAAAGGCGCCGAAAATAAACACCAAACTACAATGAAGACAACAAGTAAGAACAACAACTAGAGACACACAAAGATTTACGACAGGTCTTCACATTGCCATAAGTGGGCTCCCTGCGTGGTCAATCGCGTGAATATGTTTCACATGAAAAGCGACAAGAATACCCAATGAGAGACGGTAATGCCTCCAGGAATTACGTCACAAACTCGCTCTCAATGTGTTTTGCCTTCTGCTTTGTGGCTGGAATAACAGATGAATAATAATAACACTACCACCATCTGTATCTTAGGGAGTACAAAAGATATTAGGAGTTATAAGATAATATCAAGGATAGCGAAACAAGAAAGCCAAAGATCTATATCTATATCTTATATCTATATCTATATCATATCTATATCCTAATCTTATATCTATATCTAATTATATCTATATCTATATCTATATCTATATCTATATCATATCTATATATCTTAGTCAAAGATATCATCAAAGATATCTCATGCATGGTCACTGCTGTCCTCTTCGTCAAATACTCACACAAACTAAATGCTCGCATATAACAAGTTTTATGACTTGATTAATACATGTCACACCCAATTCTCCACACATATATCCTGTACTAATATGCTTAGCTGATGTTGATGCCTCCTCCTCCATACATATGTTGACAAGATCCCATGTTCTTCACTTAGATATCCTTTATTACCATGTCCATATGACCATAATATGATCAGATCATTGAGTAGTATATATCCATTTTATTTTTATTGTCTTATCTCTCTTAATCGAAAATCATCTTTTTTGTGTTCACTTTACCCCCCAAATTATAGTCAATCTCGTCATTATTAGACTAATTATGTCTCATACTATCGGGGATTTTTCAAACATAAAATATTATAACAAAGTATAAATTGTACTCCCGTACTCTGAAGTCTTCTAATAATGATTATGGATAAAAGTTTAATTAGTTACTTCTTGACTAAAATTTTTAGTTACCACTGAACTTTGAATATAATGCGTATAAGAAACGACTAGATATCATATACTAGTAATTAGTGCACGTAATGTTTGCTTGACCATGAAAATTGCGTATGCATTAAAATAATTATATAGCAGTGTATTTAATTAAAATAGTAAATATTTGATATTATGAATTTATATCTAATAATTAGTCATATGATTTTATTTTGATTGTAATAATTTGTATGATAACTATGACTTGTCCATAAAAAAGAAAGAAACTAATAAATTACTTAATTTGAATTCAAATTATTCATTAGTTTAATTCAATTTGGATATAATAATCTCATATTTGAATTTTTTCACTAATTAATTAAGTCACGATAACATGTATTCTTTTTTTTGATGATTTAAACACAACAATTCATATCTTTTTTATTTTAAGACCTTAAGGGTATCAAAGTCTTTTAGGCCACATTCAATCATTAAGGGTACTAATCGTATTTTTAAAAGGGGGGACACCATCTTCCCCCCCCTTCCCTATGTAATAGAGATATTCCTGTGGTTCAACCATCAGTTAAAACTTTTGATTGAGTTGGTCCAGTTGACATGGTATCAGAGCCATCGTGACACAGAGGTCATGGATTCGAATCTCACCTTCCTCTCCCTCTAAGATATCTCCAAGGTTAATTAAAATGCTGTCTTTTCTCTTGCTCCCCTCAAAGCTCCAGTCCAATGGGATCCAGCCTTTTTCTATAGAGATCATTGGAAACCATCAAGGGGGACCTATTGCCGAGTTGTTAGACTTATTTTCTCTTCCCAGTTAGTGCCTAAGGAAATCAATAGACAGAATCGTTTTGATCCCCAAATGTGATAACCCGGTGTTCTATCAAGAATTTCAGACCAATTAGTCTATGCAACACGGGTGTATAAGATCATCTCAAAATCTTATGTGCTGACTAAAAGGGTGTTTAGGGTCTTTGATCTCTGTCCAACCAAATGCTTCATCCCTACTAGAGGCATCAGATACCAATTTCATTGTGGCGTCTGAAATTCTGCATTCAAATGAGGACTAGGAAAGTAAGAAGGGGCGTTTGCCTTTAGATTGACTTAGAAAAAAGCATATGATAGAAGGAATGGATTATGTTAGAAACTGCCTTTTGAATTTGGGTTTGATGATGCTTCTGTGAAACTCATTATGAGTTGTGTACCACACCTCCTCCTCTATTATGGTGAATGGGCAAGCCGACTGAGAGTTCCTCCCTTCTAGAGGAATAGCAGGGGACCCTCTTTCCCCCTACCTTTTCATCTTTGCATGGAGGGACTCTCGAGGCTAATTCACCAAGAGTGCTCTGAAGGTCATTGGGTCCCTTTCTCTATAGTAGAACTATCTCTTTCAATCTCTCATCTGTTATTGCTGATGACTTAATTTTATTTGGGGAAGCCTCTGAGGGCACTTTGTTACTCTTAAAGAAACTTGGATCTCTTTTGCTCAGTTTCAGGTCAAGCATGTAATTTTGAGAAGTCTAGCCTTGTTTTTTCTCCTAACACACACCTTGATGTCATTGATTCCTTTGAACAAATCTTGAGTGCCCAAAGTCAGACAACCTACGAACCTATTTGGTTTCCCCTTGTTGGCCAAAAGACCCTCAAAGTCGTCAATGTTTCTCAGTGAGAAGGTTGGAAAAACTTGCTTCTGGAAGTCGGCCTTTCTGAGCAAGGCTGGAAAGTTAGTTTGATCCGTCTACTCTCAGTGCAATTCACCTCCTATTTACCATGCAATGTCTCTCCCTTCCTTCTGTCATCTCACAATTAAATAGCATTTCCTCCTCTTTTTTGGGGTTCTGGGGAAGGAAAGGAGTTCCTTTGGTCAGTTGGATTCAGTGTGTATGCCCGAAAGAAGTCTGGGGTCTAGGTTAAAGAATCTGGCAATTTATAACAAGACTTGGCTTGTCAAGCTTTGTTGAATTATTCATTTCCGGATAATCTGCTTCCTCCTTTCTATGGGCAAGTACTATCAGGATAGAGGTTATGATTACTAGTTTTAGGAAGGGTTCCTTCATTTGGAAAGTCTAAGGAGGCTTGGCCTGTGTTCCAAAATCTTTCCAAGTGGGTAATAGGAAATGGTGATAATATTTCTTTCTGGAGGATACACTGGCTTGACTTTAATTCATTAGAGTTATCATTCATGTCCTCTGCTCCCCTCTGAGCTGTCTCTTAAAGTTAGTGATCTTTGGTTTATATAATAGCTGGAATTTTGAGTCATTATCGAACCCCTTTACCTTTTTACATCAGGAGGAGAATTGCTGCCATCCCCACTCCTCCTCTCCATCTCTAGGATGGACTTCTTTCAAATTTAGTCTTTTGGGTAAGTTTCTATTAAACACACTTATTCCTTTCTCTTGAGTTCATAATCCCTTGTGAGAAGGACCTCATGGTAAATGGCTGGAGTTGCACACCTCCCAAACTCAAAATTTTCTTGTGTGGCTTGGGTTGGAAAGACTACCAACACTCCCAACTCCACCTCCTCTATAAAAGGGGTATGGCTCCCTCCCCTTTTTGTCCTTTTTGCCCAAACGTTGCGGAAACCCCCTCACACATCTTGCTTTTTTKCCCAAGAGCCTCCCAAGTGTGGGATCTTCTCTCTATGGAGTGGAATTCTACACTTGKCCCTTCACCCAATGCCTGGTTACTCCTTGTCCTTAATTCGGTGACCACCTATAAAGGGATACCAGGGGATTATTTTGGTCCGTTCCTTCTTTGGCATGTGTGGAAACGTAGGAATCTTTGGGTTTTTGAGCATGTGATTCAGAGTGCTACTAAGTGTGTCAATATGGCTCTTTCCTATGCAAGGGAATTTTGGAAAACTACTGGTCCGAGAGAGGATGACTCCCTCACTGCGCATGCTTTATCCCCAAATGTGGTTACCTGGTCTCCCCCTTGTGTGCATATGCTGAAAATTAATGTGGATGGATCTTGGCATGTTAACTTGGTTGGGGGCATTGGTGGAGTGGTTAGAAATCACTGTGGTCAGTGGAGGAAGGGCTTTTATAAGTCCGTTCTAGCCTCCTCACCAGCCCATGCCGAGGTCCTAGCAATTAGAGAAGCTTTAGTGGTAGCAAAACAAGAGGCTTGGGAGAACATTCTTATTGTGTCGGACTGTCTACCAGTGGTTAATGAGTTAAATTCGGCTTTGCCTTGTTCTTCTGAGCTTATGAATGTTATTGACGAATGTAGGGCGCTGAGAACTCACTTTTCAAGGTGTCTAGTTCGATTCGAGGGTAGAAGGACGAATGAGGTTGCGGATTGCATGGCGAAGTATGCGGCATCACAACAAGGCAGTGACTCAGTTTGCTTTTTGCTTCATAGTCCCCCATTTTGGATTCATGAGTTGTATTATAGAGATCTTTGTAACTTGCATTTACAAACTCATGTAGGAACTACTGCGACTACCCACCACCCCCTAGCTGATTCTGATTGTAATTTATGTTTAAACTTAGCTGTTTAATTTAATTGCCCCTTTTCCACCAAAAAAAAAAGGTCAACGGTTAGATATTTAATGAAGTACATTCCTATGTTATTGTTCCGTCCTGATCTCAATAATATAAGTCTAAAGAAGATTTGGTATTATAATCGATGAATGATTAACATATTTTCTTATATTAGTTTTGATGTGATTAGGATTAATCCAAATAAGATTTTGCAGTGTGATGTTGCAGATACTCCGGTGCTTGTTTCTTTTGCATGTTTTTACTTACATTGGATGATTGGAACAACCTWCATAGAATTATTTCTAGAAAAATAGAGGGGTGCGACACCTGCATACATAGTATATATTTATACACACYGTACCGCCTTTGCTAGGTTTTTATGTTTGTGTATTAACTAGATCAGATGATCCGAGCAAATGCTCGAAACTTTAATTTTTTTTAAAAATGCAAATTGTAATTAACAAATACTTGAGATAGTAATAAAAACATTAATTAAAATTTGAAAAATAATAAAACAATCAAATTATTTTAATTTATCAAGTTTTAAAATATAGAGTTAAAAAAAATACGTTCTCAATATGATTAAAATTGRCATCAAACAAATAAAAGTATAAATAAAAAACTTGATAAATGAAATACTCCGTAAAGGCAGTAATAAGTTTGGGAGGAGAAAGTTATTTAGAGCWTGCAATGGTTGGCTTATCCATATAGGGTCCCACTTCAATTTGGRGAACCATTTAAGTAAGCCATTGCACATGCTCTTAAGTGGGGATTGCTTTAATTCCTCAGCCCTTTCCTCTGACACTCTCACGAAATATAGCTATATGCCTATATAATGCATTAGACAATCAGATATCTCAGGCTGCTCTCAGCCGTAGCTGATGGTCATGCATTCGATATCTCCTGAACAATCCGATGACAACCTTAAGGCTAACCAACACCTAATAGGCTAATACAATATGTCAACTGTCAACCTTAAGGCTTCAAGAGACAGAATTTAAGAGAATGTCCTGCGGGCTGCAGTGAAATCTGATTTAGTTTCATACAAGAACAGGACATTGATCTAATGGAAAAGTGGGAAACCTTAAATCTGTTGAATTGAATTGTTCTCATATTATGATAGCATAATCAATAATACTGTAATTGAATTGTGCTCTATTTTTGTCTTTAACTTCAATTTCTGAAGAAATGAACCACTAATAACATTTAAACTTCAAGAGATTGTAAGGAAAACAGCATTGCTTGGCCACTTCAAGAGACTCAAAAAAATAAAACCTTTTTTAGGTCCTCTGTTTATCCAAACAAACAATTTGTGCCTTTGCTGAAGCTCTTCGAAGACGCAAGAGATTCATTGACACTTCTAACGCTGAAAAACTWGATTGTTTAGCAAACTTGAATAATAAAATTTCAAGCACTGCCGAAATAGATAACATGTATTCCATGAATTGCAGCTCTGCACTTGATCCTGTAATGCCTGTAATCTTCATCTTAATAAGATGGTCTAACTTGCAGCTTTCATTAAATTCAATCTTGTGCCGAGCAGTATTTACAGTCATGAAACCCTGATCATAAGCACATAGCAATTTTTTTAAGGGCTTATGTAAAGAAGGGGCCAAGGTGAAAGGAAAAAAAAAAACAACAAAGTAAGGTCGTTTCATCAACGTACCCATGATGATTTACTCGTTGTCACTGAAATTTCAAAATCTCTGAGGCAAGGAGAGTTTTGAATGAGACTTAGGCTCCGTTTGTTTTGAAAGAAAATAATTTTCATGGAAAATCATTTTCTAGGGAAAACAATTTTCATGGAATATCATTTTTTAGGAAAAAAGTTTTCCTTTATTTGTTTGATTAGAGAAAAACTCATGAAGAAAATGAAAAATGTAATAGAAATGAAGGAAGGGTGGGGGAATGAACAAGGGAGATGTAAGGAGTTGGGAGGAAATTGTGACATTCCTTCTCTACAAAAGAAAAATGATTTTCCTTTTCCAAAGTGACATTTTCTCCTTTGAGGAAAATGATTTTCCACTCCTTTCCAAAACAAACAAAGGAAAACTAAAACAAAGAGGAAAATCATTTTCCGGGAAAATGTTTTCTGTCAAAACAAACGGAGCCTTAGCGGGCGTGGTTATTGGCAAGAACTTATTGAATCGATCGTTTGGGCTCATAATAAATTAAAAGTTGCTCCTGCTACTCAGCCTAGAGCCTTGAGCATTGTACAAGGACGTGCTGTAGGAGTAACCCATTACCTTCTGGGTGGAATTGCCACAACATGGGCGTTCTTCTTAGCAAGAATTATTGCAGTAGGATAATGGCTAGGAGGATTTGAAAGGCATTATGGCATTAAGATTTCCAAGGTTTAGCCAAGGCTTAGCTCAGGACCCCACTACTCGTCGTATTTGGTTTGGTATTGCTACCGCACAAACAAAACTCACTAAGATCACCCAAGTTAACTTTCGTCAAACGAAGCTCTTTGAGGTGCTTGAATGCCAGAGGAAGCGGATTAGTAACACTACCTGCAGCCAAGAGCTTGCATACATCGAGCCAAAAGGAAACTTAARGTGAGATTTAGTGACCAAACAATAATATACAGTGGATATAATATGTAAAGAGAAAGGATTATATTCTTCCTTCAATATTTCACATAATACTCCCTTATCCCTTAACCTATGCACCATATCCCCGACTATAGTTTTTAAAGTCAAATGAGGTAAAATTAAAAAAAAGGGAGTATGTTTCAGTTATATTTTCAGCAATGAATTGAAATTTACCTTAGACATATGATCCCCTAATTCAAGGTATTGAATTTGACAAGGCGATGATAGGAGCTTGATCAGGTCGTTGCGTAAAGCCTGCTTATTTGTCGTTGGTTCTAAGCAAAGTACGATCCTGTTAAGATGCTTAACACTCTTACAATGAAGAGAATTACAACTGCCTGTGATATTCAAGGTATTAAGACTAGGGGCATTAATGACTAGATCAATCATCATGCCAGTGCATCCTACAAGCTTCAACACTGTAAGCCGGGGACAACTCGTGAATAAACTCCCTAATGTATTGTTCTTAAATTCAATACTGATCAACTCAAGGCTCCGTATATAGGCAAAGCCCTTAAAGCCACTAGGTGGTCTACTCAGAGGAACGCCCTCAAGTCTTAATTTCACTAACTCTTCGCATGCGAAAATATGAGAAGGCACAGCAGGTATTTTTGTTTTATGATAAAAATTGTTTATAAGAATGATCTTTTTGACGCGAGTCCTTGAAAGAAAAGATAACCATTGGCTGAGATATGGGATTGTGGTTGTCTGAGCAGTAACTGGAATATAGAGATGAAACTTGTGTATAGGGCCATTGTGATGGAGGAGTATATTGTAATATTGACAATGATGCGGTTAACTCTTTCAACAACACTACCTTCTGTGCCACCTTGCCTATTCCAAAAAGATTTGTCGAAGACAAGGTGCCTGCATGACAACCATTGATCTCTCCATTTTGTTGATACTAAGCCCATCCTAGCCACCATTCGAAGTGGCAACCGTTTAAGGATCTTGTCGGTCGCAATACTAGGCAGCTTACTTATTCTATCTTGATTGGCTTTAGGGAGATTAGAGTTGTGAGGCGACTTGGAAGAATCCATTAGACAATATTTCTACAAGATTCAGCAAATAATATTCAATAAGAGGATAGTTAGGTAGAGAGGCCAGGTATGTTACTAACTAACTGCTTTGCTACTGCCTCACACAGTCACACATATATATAGTCCACAATTCAAAACTTCCTCAAATAATCAGTTGTGAGTTGTGCCTTCCCAAGTGATCATCAATTATATGCTTGGTTTTGGAAAGTGAAAAGTAATCAATTTTGTCCATGTACCAATATCATAGGTTGAACAAATGTCTGCTCGTAAGACTCAACTTGCTGACAGATTGAAGTTCAAAAGTCCATTGAATGCGCATATTGATAACTCATCTTGATCTTTTCAACTTCATTTTCCAAGTCCAAATTCCATATTGATAAATTAAATAGAATACTGATAGGTTGTGTGATCTCATACAACCTAAGGTACACCTCCGTCTTTTTTTACTTGTACCATTGCAAAAATAGGATATTGTTACACCTACCCACCGGGTTGACAACCCGATACTAATATGGCATTAAACTATTATTATTTTAAATCAGTGGAACTCTATTCTCAATGACAACAACACTATATTAGTGGTGGGTAGTCAACCCGTGGGTAGATTAAGTTTTTTCTTGCAAAAATTAAGGTTTCTTAGAAGAGTATGATAGTAGAGTTAGGTGCAAATTGTGGAAAATTTAATTGAAAGTTGCAAGAGGGTGAATATTTGTATGGATGAAATTGAAAGTAAAAAAGATAATAAATGTGATTCATGGTTTTTTTTATTAAATTTAAGAATATGTTATTAAATGTTGGGAAAAGATATATAAAGTCCTTAGGCTTTCATATAAGCATTAAATTCTTGCTTAAAATGGTAAGCATTTATAGATTTATGCTAAAATTGCACAGAATTTGATGTCATAAATGTTTACTTTTTTAAAAATCTTCCTTTTTTGGCTTCTTATATGAAGCCCTAAGGCTTTATATATCATAACCCTTAAATGTTTGATGTATGAGGTGTACATGCTTAAAATAAAAATCATGCAAATTATTTGATAAATCTATTTATGGTATATGATGCAAGTTAATACTATCTAATCTATACATCTATCTATACATTTGATCTATACATTAAAACTCTCCCCCTAACCACACATTTGACACATGGCGTCCTAACTCCTCATAAATCACTCCTTTCTCACAAAGACATGTCATTCCTCTTCCCATTGACACGTCAACCCAATTTTTTCCTAATTAAATTCAACTTTTAATTTTATAAGCATTTACTTATTGTATTCCTTAATTTTTTTTAATCTATTCATTGCCCTAATTAGAATCTTTWAAGTTATTCTCTTCATATTCCTTTTATTAATTTCGACATTATATGTCAACAACTTTAGCTTCAAATCTTCAATGCAATGAATGTCATCTAAACATATATCAATATCTACATCTATACTCGTTGTATTTTTAAAATGATGATTGAAATCAAAACGATATTATTCAGCTCTTAAAAATCACATGTAAGAAAACATTATCATTCATGTTAAAAAACACACAAGAATCTTCTTAAAACATTATTTTCTCTTATTATTTTTCTCACATTTGATCTCATTTTCCCCATCATTCCATCTATTAAATATTTCCAAAATTACACAAAAAATAAAGTAATTTAACTAATAATGTCATTCGTGCCTTGCACAGGTCAAAAAACTAATYGGGTAGGAGTTACCAGATATTCTATTAGAATCGATCCTCGGATATCAAACATCACCTCCAATGACTTAATCCTCTCCAAATTATTATTCAAACATCACCACCAATGGCTTCTTCCAAATCGCCTACAAAACACAAAATCCCTGAAGTTCATCAAGACTTGATTAAACGTCAAAAGCTCCCAAACTCCTTCAATCAAAATTCTCGTCAAAAATGTCGGATGCTAATGATTTTGGAATATTCTAAAAATAAAACCCTTAGGATGCTCTCTAGGAAACCCTCTGACCCTCCCCCCTCCCTCCTCCAACCTTCAGAGGCTCCACTGACGCATGGCTCCACGGGAACGACTACGGTTTCGTCGGCGGCAATTTCTCCTGCTCCTCCACCCTTGCCCCCTCTCTCCTTTTCTTTCAAAGATATCCTAACTTCCCAGATCTCCACCTCTATACCCCCTTCTCCTTCACCCTTTACCTTGTATTCTTCTTCGGGCTCGTCCTCGATTCCTCCACCTCCACCTTCCTTTAATCTTTCCTCGGAATCCTTCATCCCTCTTTCCCCTGAACTTCTTCGTGAGATTCAAAATCCATGGCAGGTCATCTCTCATCGTGAAAGTTGTGAGTAAGTCTTTTGTTGTGGATTTCCTTTCTAAAAATCTGTCAAGACTTTGGAATTTCAAAAAACATTGCTCCTTTATTAGCTTGGGCCTTGGCTTCTATCTGGTGAAATGTGCGAGCACTGTCGATTCAGATCGAGCCCTACTCCATGGTCCGTGGTTCCTTAATGGTTATTTTGTTTCAGCACGGAAATGGGAACCCAATTTTCGACCATCTACAGCTGAGGTGTTGGAATTCCCAATGTGGGTTGAGTTGCCCGAACTACCACTCGAATACCATCGTCTGGACATCTTAAGAATGATTGGTCATTCAATTGGTACCTTCTTGAAGGCGGATTTCAGGGGTGCTTCTCAAAACAGAGCTCGATTTGCTAAGATTTGTGTCTTAAAAAATTTGGAAGTGGTGAAACAAGATGCAATTTGGCTAGGTAATCTAAGACAACCTCTTACTTGGCTGAGTGAGTGGAAGAAATGTGACTCCTGTGAGCAGTGAGATAGTGACACCCATGATTGTGCTCGGCGAAGAAAAATACGGGGGTCGTCGCGCCTTTGACTCGGCAAACGGTGACTGGCAAGGAGGTGCTCTCAAATTTTTCTGACGGTTGGCAAGTGGTTGGGAGGAAACAAGCATGCAACAAGGTGACCACCATTGTCAGGGAAAGGAGTGGTGGTGAGCAAGGTTCAGATGAGGACAGCCACCTGTCCTTTTCTGCTGATGAAGGAAGTTTGACCGATTTTAACAATTTTAAAGGGTCATATTTTGTGTCAAGTTTGAATGGGTCACGTGACGACAGTTATGTGGCATGTGATTTTAGTGATAAGGTTAATTTTCAGCCTCTTATTACTTCTGATATGGATTTATCCGTTGTGAACTTTAATTCACCTACTCCATCTACCCACTTTTCTTTCTTTTTTCATTCTCCCAGTAAGTCCCCCCTTTCTTCCCAGACTTATCTCTCTCCTCTCATCTCTACTTCGACCATCCTGGCCTCTCAACACTTTTCTCTTTCATCCCTTCTCTGCCTAAATGGACCCTTCCCCCCCCCCCCCCCCCCCCCCCCCCCCCCCCCC